>WAAD01006570.1:516297-569422 GCA_013389945.1 Fregata magnificens
CCACACCCCCGGCTTGTCTCCTCCACCTCTACCTCCTCCTCCCCCTCCGCCTCGTGGAAGTGTCACGGGAGAATCTCCCGGAGCGCAGCCGGCGGCGGGTCCCGCAGCACAAAGCCCGGCGCTCCCCACTCCCCAGCGAGGGGGGCTTCTCCCTCGTCCTCCTCTGCTTTAACCCTCTTCTCTCCCTCCTTCATCTTTTCCAGCCCCCTCCTCTTCCCTTATTGAATCCCTCCCTCCCATATTTTCCCCCACCACCACCTTTACCGCTGCTTTCCTGATTACACAAAGCAACTTGGGAGCACAAACCCAGGTTGGCAACTTGCACTCAGCGGGCTGTAAGTCACTGCTGGTCCATTCACAGCAGAACTCTTCTGTGAAGGGCTCACCTCCAAACGGTCCCCGAACACCCGGAGGCGAACCAAGAGCCAGATTAATGCGAGAGGGACTTTGTGATGGGAAGCGACGCAGCAGAGAAAAATGTTCTCCTGGGATGGAGATAGCTGCTGGATTCTGGGGGAAGCCACTGGGCTGCAGCACGCCAGCCTGCTTCTGCCCTCAAACCTCCCCCTCACCTGCTCCAGTGACAGACTGTCCTGCGCCTCAGTTTCCCCAGCCATCAAATTGGGCAGGAGCAAAAAAGTCTGGCTTGCCTCCATGAAGCACTGGTATTTCAGGAGATTAAAGAAGTGCATAAGCATTTGATGAAGGACTAACAACATTGCCACCTGCTAAACCAAAATGCCTGTCTGCCATGCATTCAGATGGGTGTTCTTCATGCTACCATGGAAGCAGCGTCGGAAAAAAACCCAGTCTTTTTTCCCTAACCTGCATCTCCGGGTCCACCTGTGCCTTTTTGGGGGAAGAGATCTTCTGCTATATGGGAGGAGTTATGATGGGACCACCCTGCTTAGACCCTCACCTTCCTTCTGCTTTTGGTCCCTCTCATCTCATTTACACGTTTCCTTTCAATCACTTCTGCAGAAGTGTTTCTTGCCGCCTGGTAAGCCGAAATGGGGAAGTTGCCCATGAAATACATCCAGAAACCTCAATTAAAAGGAAGTGCATTAAAGCCACATCAGAAGGAAGTGCCTGCCCTCCTCCTCACTGTCTCTTCATTTCAAAACACTTCTTTTTTTTCTGCAGATATTTACTAAGCATCCCCTAGGTGATCAGGAACAACAAAAAAACCACCAAGCACAGACATTGATGCTGGCCTCACTCTGTGGGCTGCTCAGATGCTGTCACACTGCATTTTTTTCTTTCTAAATTTGGTGAGAAGATGCAAGGGATCCACCACAAAAGGTCTCTTGCTCAAAAAGAGCCTGCCCCAGCCCTGCAAGTACTTACAGGAGTAATTAGGTTTAAGCATGTGAACACTCCTATTGACTTCACCGCAATTGCCCACAGAGTTGAAATGAAGTATGCACCTACAGGGTTTTCCTTCTGGAGAGAATCGGTCCAAACCTGCCAGTGACTCCCATGGTCCAAGCCAGCCAAGGATGCAAGATGGAGGAGCCCCAGCAGGCAGAGACGCAGCTAGCAGCCATGGGCCAGCAACAACTGGGGGCTGAGTGAAATCACAGCAGCACTCTTATTTCAGGCAGAGATGCCGGGCAATCCACAGGGAGCTGTGGAAGGGCAGCTGCTGTCACCAGGAGAAGGCAGGACCTTGCTGGGTGTGGGGAGGGGAAGATGTGATGGCACACCACTACCTACTGGAGGCGAGATCCTCTGCGTAAAGGAGCAGGGGGAGAAGCTGTTGATTCCCCCAGCAAGAGAGCCTTGCCTTGACACCAGAGTTTGTCTCCTGGAGGACGCCAGCATGAGCTCCTCCTCTTGCAAGCACTTGGCAGTCTTCCACCCCAAGCCCAGGACCGACTGCCTCTCAGAGACGGGGGTCTTCAATGAACCGGGTGGATAAAAACCCTGCTGGGTGACGAAATCCAGGACCAGAGAAAGGTCACAACATTAGCTCTTACTGGTCTAAAGTGCTAAGATCGTTTGCAAACACCAGAAGTGAAGCAGTGAGGAAAGGAATCCCTACGTCGCAACAGGCTGAGCTTTGCTTTTGCTTTGAACTCCGCCTGGAAAATCCTCCTGCCTTCACAAGGTGGCTGTGCTGCTCAACCTCTGGGGAAAGTTTCCTGCCCTTCTCCCTGGCTTTCGTCTTTAAGACAGACAGCAGATACAACAAGAAAACTTATCCTTTCTACAGCATCAGCAGGGTCCTGCAGGACCACAGGGAGAGGAGAGCAGAGCAGGACTCGCTTCCTAAACTCACAGCTTGCAAGAAGGAGGGAACTGCACACCCTCAGTGACACATTGACGGAGTCACTATCCCCATCTCAGTGGGGCAGGGAGCATTTAAACCAACTATTCAAAAGCACAAAGGCTGGGCCTAAGGGACCACAGAGAAAGAGCGGTGCAGGAGAAATCCCACACCATCACTCCGCAGAACAGAGGCGCCTTCTGTCCCTTCTCCTCCCTCGCATGCTGCCGAGCCCAGGTGCATCAGTCTGACTCATACCATGTATCCAAGAACATTAAGGTCAGCATTAGTCCCACAGCTGCTTGCATCCTTTCACAGAAACAAACCTCCTGGTCCCACCAGGAAGCGGGTAGGAGTACAGCAGACACAGGAAGAAAAACAAAGAATTAATTCATCTGTTATTTTTTGGCACAGTTTAAGCTAGAAGAACCACCATAAATCCCTGCAGCAAAACCGCACCCTGCTACAGGAGTGGGGATGCCCGGGGCACCCAGAAACACGGCACAGGGCACCAGAGAGCTTCCCAGAGCTCTTCCCAGCAGCAGGGGAAGCAGAGAAGGTGAGACGCTGGGAGGGAGCGAGTCTGGCTCCATCGCTGCGGGAAGGAGGGCGGGAGTCCCAGAGAGATAGGGCCGCACCAGTTCCCGTTAATTACACAATCACTCTGCTATGTAGGACTAGTTGCAAAATCAGTTGGAGGCTAACACATGGTCTAGGAAAAAAAGAAACAAAAGGAAAAAGACTCTAGTCCTGCTAGCAAAGAAATGCAGTCCAAGCAATTTTCTCCAATATTGCTGTGATGCAAAGCACTATCAGCATAAGCCCCAACATACAGGCGCTTCGAGGACCAGTCCTTTATAGGTGCCATCAGCTGCCAGCATGGTTTCCAGAGGTCCATGCGTGCATGTCAGTGGTGGGATCCCACCCAGAGAAGATGTCGTCACAGGAACAGCCTCACCTCTTCAGCAAGGACTAAGCAGCCCTGTCTCAGCTGGAGACCCTGCACTTCCACCAGCAGCCCTCCTAGGACAACGGAGTAGATGGGGATCTCTCTGTTTTGCCTTTTGAGTGACGCCTCATTCCCTTTGCCATCCCAAACCTCTCTCCCTATCCCAACACCTCCCCAACTTCTCTTCACCATGCACGTGCAATCCTTACTTTGAAACCAGCCTGGCAGACGTCAGCACTTGCCCAGCCCCCTGGGAGCCCCAGTTCAGTGGGAGGGGCACAGCAGTTGGTACGTCAGCTGTGTAGATGGTGTGGTTTACACATTAGCCTGATGGATAGGGTTTGCCCATCTCACCTTCATCGCTAATTCCCAGTTAGCTCAGTCCAGCTTACTCTGCCAGCGCTCATTTTTGGGCAGCCAAATACAGAGGCCAAAACAGGCAGCCAGAGATAATCCCAAGGAAACAGGGTGTCTTGCAGCCAAAAGCAGCACGTTGTCTCCTTCACACCAGAACAGCTCGTTACAAGCTCCAGAAGCGTGCTGTCAGGAGGGCAGGACATCTCATCTGTGCAATTACCTCAGGGTGCAGGAGAAGGAGTCCGGTCCCAACGATGCTTCCCAGCAAGCCTTCCTCTGCCCTGGCCATGAGTCAGGAGGGGACGTTCCCAAACCAACGTGTGACCCCATGGGTGTTCAGGGAGGGGGTGCTGTAGGCGGAAGCTGTCTTGGCTCAGACCTTTTGCCTGGCCCACGCGCTCAGAGGAGCGCCATGAAGAATATGTATAATTGTGGGCTGGGTCCAAAGAGTCAACAAACACCATATGATACTAAGTCTGAAATACTTGGCTTGCGATCAGTGATGACTTTCTTCCTATGACATCCAAAGAGGCAGAAATGAGAGGGAGAGGAAGCCGGGTCTAGAAGGAGCATCCCTCTTCCTCTACCCCACTGCTACCCCTCACTCTCACGCAGAATGGAGGAGGGACCCTCCCTGTAGAGCACTTCATGGGTACATCCATAAACCTAAAATCCCAAGAGTTTGCTTCATCTCCCAGTGAGAGGGGAGATACAAGCTTGCAAGCCTTGTAAGAGAAGATGCTTTTGCTCCAGGGGTGATATAAATGAGGACAAAGGATGAGGGGACCAAGGGAGAAGGAACCAAAAGGAACATCTGAAAGCTGGATTTAACAAAGGGGGAGGAGGGAAGAAAAGAGAGGTGGTGTAAGCATTAACCGGGCAGCCCAGCATGGTTAAAGGAGATCAGAACCCCTGTTGTGCTAGGTGCTGTGCAAACAGGGAGAGATACCACCTGAGCCACTGAGGTGAGCTACCATCCAGGTTTTACAGACCAGGGCTGAGGCCGAATGACTCAGTCAAGCCCTGGAGGAGTGCAGCTAGTCCAGCACGTCGAGCCAGCGTGGTTACTGCAGTATGCACCTTATCTATATATTAGGTTAAATCAACAAAGCCATTGGGAAAGAGACAGGAAGACAAAACAATGGCTGCAGATAAGACACTCCCAGCCCACGCAGGAGGGTCATTACAGGACAAGAGGAGAACTATTGGCCCGGAGGAGACCAGCTCCATCTCTTTGGGATGCCTCTCCACCTCAGGGGCAAGAAGCAGGACAAAGGACTCCAGCCGGAATGAATAAGCCATAGGCAACTGCAGCCAAGAGGTTGTCCCCCCACTGGCAGACACAGTAGGAAATGTCTAAAAAAGGCCTTCTTACAGCATCACATTGTCTTGTCACTGGTCTTTGCTCACCGAGGTTTGGAAAGCTGCTCAATGAATTTGAACTTTGAATGTCCATTTAAAATAAATGGAGTGGCCTCTGCTTTGACTGGGTGGATTAGATGGACACTGGGCAGCTGAAGACACCTTCAGACATCTCCCGTGTTCAGCGTAAGAGGGGCGCAACCTGTAATAGAGGCACCACCTTCTTTCACCAAGTGGCATCTGTGTGATGTGTTTAAGCATCATCCAAAGCCAAGCAACACACTTTGTTGATAGGCTTGTAGGATAGTACTGCTGTGTGAGTACAGCCCTGTGCCCAAGCCATGCTGCTCAGCTGACCAGCACAGCACAGCTTTCAAGAAGTGAAATACAACTTCTGCCTGATATACACTTAGCTCATCTGCATCTGGCTTCAGACTCTGATGTAGCACCGCATTGTGCAACACAAGCAGTTTTAGCAACCATTAATCCCTACCTCACACTGCTGGGCTGGTTACTCCAGCTGGGGTCAGTGTTAGACTAATGGATAAGAAGGAACCCCCAAGCATCATCTGACAGTTCCTGCTTCCAAGCTATACTCTCACTTCAAGCTGCACCTTGTCCTGGGGAAAGGCATCTAATCTCAGCTTGCCAATATCCACCCATGCCTCCCTCACCGAGCTGGGCAAAAGATGGGAGCTGTTATGAAAGGGCAGGCAAAAGTATCATCATTTATCCAAAGAGCCTGAAGACTAACATGTGCCTCTGTCAAGGGGGAGGATGGTCATTAATGCTCCAAAGTGAGGCCCAATGAAAAGTCAAGATGAGCCTTTCTGCACAAGGGGCAGCTAAGGCTGCATGCCCAAAGATGGCAACTGGAGTGGAGAAGCAGCAGAAGAGACAAATGCCACCCCAAGGAAGGAGAAGCCCCACCAGAGCAGGGTTGCACAGCCTGTATATCACATTAGTCTGTCCTTGAGGACAGCTCAGCTCAGACACGCTGCTGTCAGCTCCTGTTACGTGAAGCTAAGTGACAACAGCAAGGAGGCACTTATTTTAAGAGGAAATAATTAATGCCATCAATTTTACTGGGGGAGAACTTTGCCCCTCCCAAACAGCTGGCAGTCATGATTGTTTGGGGTCTGTCAATAGTTCAGGGTTTGTCGATGCTAATGGCTCCGGAGCAAGCTTTCACTGGAAAGGAAACTGCTTTTGCAGCAGAAAAGCACATGCATGCACAAGCACAGAAGAAGAGATCATATTTTCCAAACTGTCTGGCAAAGGCTTGATAAAAGGCATTGCACATACTGTCTATTTAGCTGCAGCAAGCAACAGATACCTAGAGCTGGGAGAGAGGCTTCTTGGTAATGCAGAATTAATCCCTAGCAAAGGATCTATTTTCAATATGAGCGTGTAAGTGAAAGAACCAAAGACCTCCAGCTCATGCAAACTGGCACAGCTTGATGTCAGACAGTGGGATGGTGCTGATGTACACTAGCAAAAGCATTTGGGCCTACACATCTGTGCAATAGCAAGAGAAATCCAAATAAACTGAGCTCCAAATAAACAGCCTTACACATCTCAGACCAGTGGCTCCTAGGAGGCTCCCAGTTTTTAGACCACCGGGTGCAAGTCACCAATCAAGCTAATAATAGAAGCCCACTGACTGCCATTTCCATTCATTAGTAAATCCAGCTGGGTTTGCTCATGTATTTTCCTCTTTACCCATGCATTCCCCAGACAGTTATCAGACACACCAGGCTGGTATGAACAACCACTGCTCCTTTGAGATAGGGTGAACCTGAGTAGGTCCTGGGTTTAACAGTCACCCCCTATGACTCAAAATGGAGCTATATCAGCATCAGCTCTGCTGCCAGCCCCAGCAGCCCATCCCAGGAGTGACTTGTTTAAAGCAGCAAATAACAGAAGGTATTTGGTCCTGCCTTGCTGCAAAGTCTCCTGCAGAGGATGGGGGCTGCCAGCCTCCCTGCTCAGGCATTGCACGAGCAACGGTGGAGCCCCCAGAAAGCTCCTGCAGACCTGCCTGTGAGAAAGACAACTCTGAGTGCCGAAACCTGGGATTAAGACACTCCAGCGGCTGTCTCACACATCTGGTGTGTGTTAGGATGGATACACTGGCAAGGAAAACACACACAAGCTCCAAGCGGGGCTGGTTAACCCATTCATGACTGAATCTCTGTGAAGCACCCAGACAGGCTGAGGACTGCAAGATACCTTACCAAGCCTCAGGAGAGCTCAGCTCAAGTCTCAGCAGTGGCCTGTGCTTCCTAGGTGATATTGGGAAATCAGGGACCAATTCAGGTGCCTAAACACAGGTGTCAAGTGCCACTGAGGATGCCTTGGGTTACCTAAGGCACGTGCCAAGGCCTGGCAGATGTCACATGGGTCCAATAGGAAACCACCTATTCTGGGTACCAAATCCACAGTGAGCAAGTCTTACAGTTAGGGCATCTCTTCCGCTTCCTAAACATCTCAACCTCAGTTGTCTGGCTTTGCAGTAGAGATAACCCTTCCTCTTTGCCCTGAGGCAGTATGTCATTGAGATAGCCACAGAGCACCCACCACGGTGACACCCTGACCTTGGTTGGGCACTGTGGGTGCTGCTCTAGTACTGATCATACTGCAGTCATGCCATGCAGGACAGCTGCCTTCCCAGCATGCGCAGCACCTCCTAGAACATATTTTTGACCCATATACCAGATGACCATGATCCAGAGCACAACCTGGGTAAAGAGGCCCCTGAGTCGCTATCATACAAATACACCTCTGTGTCTTCCTTTCATTGATGTACATCCTCAATGTTTCTCCTTGTGAAGGTCTTGAGGAGAACAGAACCACCCCATGAGAACCCATTCCTCACGCATTTGGCTTCAAAGGATGCCAAAGCACCTCCTCAGTGAGCCCAAAGACCCAGCCTGATGCGGATCTTGTTGGACTCATATTAAAGGAACAGGAGCTGCAGCTACAAGAGGTCAAAGCTCCTGCGCAAGCTGGGTGTTGCCTTGGGCAGAGCAGAGCCCTCCCTTGCTTGTGCTGGGCACCGTCCTTCCCAGACAGGTTTGCGTAGCTGGACTGTACCGGGAGGGCTGCATCTGGAGGATGCAGTGAGAGCAGCAAATCCTTGCCGCATTTCCTCTGAGCCCCTAAGGATGACAGCAGGTTTGCCCTGTCAGTTGGAGCCAGATTACAGTCCCAGGAGCCTGGCAGCCACCAATTCCTTGTGGAGCCTGGACAACAACTTTCTTTGGGCCAGGACTCCCACCCCCCCAAAGAAAAACTTGTTCCCGACAAAAATGCGTCACCAACAAGGCCTCGGAGCACCTCCCCGCCAGGCGGTCTGCCCAGATGCAAGTCAGCGTCCCAACAGAGGCAGCAGCCAGGCTGGATGAGTGCCTAGCTGGGAGCAAGCCCAGCTCTGGGGAGAGCACTGAGGCAGCAGACACCCCGCCCAGCCGCCGTGCAGACCCCGCAGCCGGGCGCATGGGTCACAGGGGTGATGGATGCGAAGGGGGGATGAAGACAGAGCATCAGCCAGGGCTGCGTTAGCGGGGTCAGTGGGGGTCAGAGCAGAGGGGCCCAGGATCCTCAGGGCACGCCAAGGTTAACCACTTCACTGCTGCAGAGCCAGCCGGGATAGCTTCTACCCTTCCAGTTACTGCTAGAAAAAGGGCTCTCAGATCTTGGGAAAGGCCTGAAACCCCCTGAAGCAGCACACCGTACAAAACCCACGTGTCCAGGGAGGATGCCCAGACCAGGGCGGTGGAAAAAACTCCCTCTTTCCTCCCTCCTTCCCAAACCATCCCTCCACACACCTTGCACATCTCTAGGTTTAACTCAGCCATGCCCATGGAGCAGCACTCATCCTGTTCAGCTGCAGCAAACCTGGGAAAGCCCGTGTGGCTTAACCCCCGTGGGCAGCACGGCTGCAAACAGACCCTGAGCTGTCCCCACTCTCCACCCCAAGGCCAGGACACCACCCTGTCCCAAAGTGCCATCGTATCCCCTGACAGCAGCTCTGCTCTGGGGACATTTCCACCCTGGGGGATGCCAGTCTGCTCCATGCAAGTGGTAAAGCCCTGCCATGCCCCAAAACTCTGCCTGGACATCTCCGCTTTCCTCATTGCTGCAGATTTATCGGTGCTGTCAGACAAATCAGGCTGAGCAGAGCTCACCCCCTCGTGGGGTGCGGCCAAGGGATGCCTGGGCCCCCCACAACCAGAGGGGTTGGGTGCCCCACGGGTGCAGGCTGGGCTGTGCCTCTGCCCCGCTTCCTCCAGAGGAGCAGGAGCCCCAGCACCACCTCAACCAGCAGAAGTGTTTTTTCACCCCACCCCAGCAATGCTGGTCTGGCAAAATCTCCTCTGAGCAGGCCCCAGGACGGTCCCTGGGACAGCCAGCCCAGCCTTCCTCATAGCCCGGTCTCTCCAAAATACAGTGGCAAAGGGATTCCCACAGGCTTCAGAGCCAGACTTCACCCCAAGAGTTTTAAAACAGCCAGCCCTCCAGCCAGCAGAGAGTCTTCCATGGTTTAAAAAAAGTAAAATTCAAATAAAGGCTTCTGGGCAATCCCCTACTTTAACACATGCCTCCAAACCCGTAGTTTTACTTTGCAAAATAAGCTCAAAGGCAAGGCAAGGCAAGCCAGGGGTTTTGATTTTGGGTTTTTTTTTTTTTTGGTTTTTTTTTTTTTTTTTTTTTTGCGCGCAAGGAGAAAGGGGCAGTGAAGGCACCTGATACATCCCTATAATTAGAGACAGTTCCTTATCCCTAATGCCACTGCCAGGGCACCTATATCCAATTTGGAAATGCTAAAGTATTGCCCAGCTTCATTAAATTATCCAACTGGCCCTCCCCTGTTTATTTCCCTACTATTTCTCCACTTCAGTGAGCCCAGCTGGGTCAAACTGTGACCAGTTACTCCTGAGCAGGGATCAGCCATCCCTCCATCCCTCCCCCAAGGAATCCAGTGAGCCGAGGGGTCCAAAGACTCTCCACATATCAGTTTTCCCAGACAATCTCCTTCCAACCACGGGTATACTTAGCAACAGCAGTCATCCTAGCAAGGGCCCTGGAGACTCCTCTAAGGATCTGGAGAATTCAAGACAGCTGGGGATAGACATGGCAAAGAAAAGCCTGGGGCTTGCTAGCACAGCAGAGCCTCTCCCCAGGCGGTGACCATACATGGGCTGCCAAGGGCTCCCTGCAAGTCACAGGGTGGGAAGCCCCAGAAGGAAGGAGATGGGGGAATTTGGGAGAAACCGATCTCTCATCTCGGACCCCATAGGCGAGAGAAACCTGCCTCATGAGCCATGCTCCTGCTCAAGTGAAAATATCCTGCAGAGCACAGCCCAAGCCATAGGGATGTGCACAGCCATGGTTGTAGCAACTAAGGTCAGGGGCTGCATGAAGCCTCCAGAGCTCTACAGAGAGTCCTCTGACTAACAGACCCAATACATATTGGGTTATCTAGCCCTGGTGTAAGGCAGGCTTCCCACACACCTCGGGCTCCCAGCCTCCCACCATCAAGGCAGGAAGGGTGGCTCCTTCATCCTGTACCATGTTGTCCATGGCAGGACAACCCAAGCAGCCACCTCCCCAGAGCCCACCCCAGCTTCTCACTTCTTTTGGGAAGGCTTCGTATCAGGCTTACACTGCAGTGGTTTCCTATATAGCAATTCCAGTTCATGGAAGAGAGCATAACACCAGTTTGGTTTAGGTGGTGTTACACTAGTGTCAGCAAGACTTGGCCAGCATGTCCCCATTTGTATGGGGAAACAGAGTAAGCTATGTCCAAATTAGGACATTTTCTAATACAAGCTCCTCTTCTATATACGCTGGGCACAGTTAAATAGATAAGTTTCATTGTTCAAGCAAACCCAGCACCTTTTTTCTCCCCATATCTCCTCGCTGGGCTTTTACACCAGGGAGCCTTGGGATTTACTTTCCTGGCAGGTTCATCACAAGACTCACTGCTCACATCTCCAGCATGCCTTCAGCTGTCTCAGGAACACTGTCCTGACTCCATCCATACACAAGTCAGCTTGAAAAGAGCTTTGTCCTCAAGCTGAGGAGATCAGAGAGCTGAGCTAGCCACAGGGTGAGAAAAGATAGCCCCAAACAGCAAGCAAACACTTCCTTCCTCCATTTTGGGAGTAGAAATCACCAGAGCCTAACAAGCATTTAAATAGCGCAAGTGAAAGCAGGATAACTTTAGAGCTGCACATTAAACTATTACACAAGTTGGGAGGAAAAGTAATTCTCCATATTTTAAAGACAAAAAGGAAGTTACTTTTGCTCGCTACTTCTTTTCCACCAAGTTTCATATTTCATTAAAATTCTAAAATGCAGCTAAGGAGGAAGGGTTGTGCCACCCTGCCATCGGTATTCATATACATGTTTTTTAAACAAGTTTCTAAAGGCTGTAAGGGTTGGAGTGGTACAGAACAGACCCCTCCAGACAGCCTCTTACTCAGCTGAAACTCCAGCAGGAAACAGAGAAGGGAACAAGCTGACTCCTCCTCACCAGGGCCCCCCACTACCTTGCCCTGGCTGCACCAATTTACCTGCACCCGTTGCAGCAAGAGGGGAGCTGGAAGGCTCAGTTGCCTTGGGCCAGCCCAAGCATCTGCTCCTTGCTCCAGCAAGGTGAGCTGAGCCTGCAGCGGAGGCATGGCCAGGCTGGAGCAATACTGGGAATCCCATAGACCACGCTGAGAAACCCCCCCACTCCCCCAGCAGCCAAGGCTTCCCCTTTGTTTCAGCAGAGAGTCATGCATGGAGCCTTCCAGCACCTTTTGAAGCTTCCAGTCAAGTCTTAAGCCAAGGCTAATTGCTGTCAGGTGTCAGCCAAAACACTTACTGCAACCGTTAGTGACAGGAGGTGACACACCTTTCTCCTCTCATTGTCACTCAAGGGGTTTTTTTTTTTTCCTATCAACATTAACTGCACTGGCTTTCAGAAGCCTTGGGGAGAAATGCTAATGCAAGCTTTGAAGCTGGAGGCGAAAAATCAGGCAACCCCCCAAGTTCCCTGGATGCTTAGCCTGAATCCAGTCCAAACCTGAGTACTTCTGGATGATATATCTCGGCCAAGCTTATCTCTGTCTGCCTCCACCACAGACAGATGTGGTCTCTGCTGCTGGTCTGTCTCCTTTTAACCCCCATGGAAAGCTGTCCGTGTTGGAGCAAAGAGACCCCAAATTTTAGAATCTGCTGATAAAATAACAAAGCAGAGCAGAGGCACAGAGAGATGTATAACCTTACAGCAACTAGCTTGAAACGTTGCCAGGTTCATTCGGTTAGAGGCATAGGGGACACAGCAAGAAATCAGATGTGCCCAGCAATTGCTGCAAGGAGAGGAGGCAGCTGATCTCCACCCACTGATCTTAAAGATGGGGCTGATTTCAACTACGGAGCAGGTCCAGGTTGCCAGACCCCTTGCTGAGCTTGCCTGCTGCTGGAGCTGTGGTTCCCCACTTGATCAAACCCCCTTCCAAAGGCTTTGAAGTTCAAAGGAGATGAGACCTTTAGGAAGTCTAAGTCTCTCCCTAGCTGGAGGAGTTTATCAAAAGCCTGCCAGAACATCTGACCCATTTCAGCTTCATGGGTCATCATTGTTTTGGCTGAGCATCCTTCTGTCCCACCACCACCCCTCCCTGTTTCCCAGCCTCCCAGTTTCCTGGGACTGGAAGGCAGCTGTGGCAGCGGGGTACCCAGTCCCCAGGCCTCACCTCTCACTCTGCCTGGGGGATTCATCTCCCACTTGGGTGACACCTTCCGCACCATCCTGGCACCCCTCCGAGTCTGACATCTTCTCCCCTGGCCAGCACGGCAGCCCTGAGGACAGCTCGGGCGTAATGGTGCCACCGCCGTTTCGCTTTTCCTGTGCTCAGCAGAAGTGAGCTGTGCCGGAAACTTCATGGGCTGAGGGTTTGGGGGGATGGGAGAGGGGCAGAGGGAAGGCAAATTTGGGGGTGTTTTTTTGTTTTTTTAAAACCATTAGGACTATTTTAAGGTTTTGCCTCTGCTGGCAGCTTGAAATCGGAAAGTGCTGGGCTGAGCCAAAGGGGGGGGGGGCACAGACATCCCCACCATGGCAGAGAGAGGGGTGACCCACCGCTCCCCCAGCTGCCCATGCCGCTTTGAGGGCAGCCAGCATCTCTAAATAGCAGCACCCTACAGTGTGCCGAGTACCAGGGTGCTGCTGCAGGAGCTGCCAAGGTTATTCTCTCTTCGCACCTCTCAAAGCCCACTGGAGCCAACGGGCCTGCTTCTGCCCTGTAGCTGTCACCCCTCACCTCCCTTCCCAGCTCTGCTCCTTCCCCACGGCTTCCCGCTGTTGCCACCATGGGTGGAGGTTCTGCAACACCTCCTGGGGCTTGGTCTCTTATCTCTTTGTCTCTTTGCCACCACTGAAGGACATGGCCAGGAGCCGGTGGTACAACCTGGTGGGAGGATGCCAGCAGAGCATGGTGGCACAGCTTCACTCTTTCCTCCCCACAACGAGGAGAACAAGCATCCCCAGCTTCATGGTGGGGACCAACAGCAGGGAGGTCCCCCATCCCCATCCCTACAGCACGGCCCCCACCAAAGCCTCCCCGTCCCCACCAGGACCCCCACAGCAGGGGCAGACCCTGCTGGCACCATGGCACGGGTCGGGGTCCAGCCCCCCAGGCAGGCAACACCCGCCTCTCCCGCCAAAGCTTTATTTACACCACTGCTGCCAGGATGCAGCTCTTCGCAAAACCAGAAAGAAAGGGCACCCAGTCAGTGCCCTCGAACCCGGGGGGACGGCGGGGACAGGAGGGAGTGGAGGATGGGTGTGGAGAGGCGAGTGCTTAGGACTCGCCAGCCTCGAACATCTTCTTCCTGCCCTCCATGCCGGACTTCTCCTCGATGTTCTTCCTCCAGTCACCGACATCACGGAGGTCCTTCTCCTGGGGGAGAGATGGGCGCGTGGGTGCGAGCAGTGCCCCCCAGGGTGAGAACCCACCCGGGCGGGGCCCTTCACCCATCCAACCATGGAAAACCCAGTGTCAGCTAGAGGAACCCAATTCCACCCATGTTGTACATCTTTTTGGGCTGCACCCTCCTTTTTCAACATCATGGGTGCCAGAGGAGGAAATATTGAGCAGAAAGAACATTACGGGGAAAGGCTCACCCTCAACCTTGTCTATCACGCAGGGAGGCACGAGCCCCGAAAAATGAGGGCAAACTCCAATATGGGCGCAGGGGAGAGGGAAGGAGTACCTTCTCAGTGTCCTCCTTCTTGACTTGCTTCAGGTTAGCTCGGAGGTCCATGCAGACCTTGTGCTTGGAGCCCAGCAGGGCCCGCAGCATTGCATCAGCAGACATGCGCACCCTGCGCAGGGGTGGCCTCTTGAACTTGCCCCGCAGGTCAAAGAGCTTCTGGCTCAAGTCTTCCAGCTGCGGGGGGACAAAATGGGGGGGGGGAGGGGGGGGGGGGGGGGGGGGGTGCAGAGAGAGAGAGCAGGGTGTGGGTTTCGTGAGATGGACTGAAGCGGCACGGGGACGCACAAAGGATGGGCTGGACAATCCCCTGAGGGATGGCTCTGGCGGAAACTCACCTCCTTGTTAGTCTTCTGTAGCTTCACCTCTGTGTCATACCTCTCCTCATCCACTGACTCTATCTTGGCATGAAGCTTTTTACACAGCTCCTGGGAGGAAAAGCAGAGAGGGATGTTGACTGCTAGGACGCACACACATGATTCTCTCTCCTGACTGCTCTGGCTGTGAAAGACCTCAGTCCAGAAGACCAGAAGACCAGCTCCTGGTCTCCATGCTACCGGCTTCATACAAATGCTGCCTCAACACATCATTAGAAACGCAGCTTTCCTGCCAGCCAGACCCTATTTTTTTTTTTGCAGAGAGACCCCAGCTGTCTCTCAAGCCAATTCCACATCCAGCCAGCTCCAGGGCACCCACAGGTGAGAAGGGGATCATGATGGGAAGGACAATCTAGATCCACCAGGCTGACTGATGGAGCCAAATCCTTTCTGCTCCAGCACAGTGACAGGGTTAAAGAAGTCTTTACCTGAAGTTCCTGCATGGATCCTGGGAGCGACAGAGGAGGGCAATGCTCTGCCAGGTAGTTTTGCTTTTCCGCTTCTTTAGCAGCTGCTTCTCTTTCTATTTCGGTGGCAGCAAGCTGGAGCATAGCACTCTGGAAGGCAGCAGGAGGATGGTCAGCATGGAGTGGAGGCGAGGGAGGAGGGCAGGGGGGGTTGGCAAGGGAGGGAGAGCCCTGATGGAGAGGCAGCTTGGGGAGCTCCCCATCAATACCAGCGTCTCCAAGCAAGGGATACTGGTGGGGACCCAGTAAGGAGTGGGGAAGTGTAAGGGGGGGGGGGCCCAGGTTGTGCATCGTGGCCTCTTCCAGGAGGGAGAGTGCCAAGAGCTGGCTGGCTCGGGATGGGAGATGGGTTGGTCAGCATGCGCCTCGCCCAGCAGCAGTGCCACATACCTTCAGGTGCTGCCGACGGGCAGTGGCTGCCCTCCTTTTTTTCTGCAAGTGGGAGGAACAAGAGAAAAGCAGATTATCAGGCGCCCATTCCCCTTTCCGTTCCGCTTCCCCATACAACCCCACAGTCCGCCGAGGACCTGCAGCCATGCCAGGGAGTTGGCTCCAGGCAGGATGTATGGCTTGACACACAGTTGGTCCCCAAACCAGTGGCACTCAAAGAAGAGGCTCCCTGCTGAACCCAGCTTTGCCAACCTCAGGTAGCTAAAACCTACAAAGTGCCTCAGGAAAAGATAATGAGGGTGATGAACTTGAAGATGTGCATATAACTTCAAACTTGGCTTCTTGGGACTTTTAGCTTTTGCTCTAATTTCCTCTTCACTCAGACATGTGTTTTGCTTTGCACTCAACCACCCTGATGCCCCTGGGCACTCAGGAGCTGTGGGATGTCTTTCTGAGCGGTCCCTGGCACACATGGTGAGAAGGACGGCTAGGCAGGTGAAAACATGAAAGCTGCACAATTTCTGGAGCAGAGAGACCCAGCGCAGGTGACGCTGTGAGAAACAGCAACCCCTTTTGCAACTCTTGCCCAGCCTGGCAGTTACGGGTATTTCGATGTGCTGCATTAGGGCACTGGGGAGGCAGACCCAAGGCATGGGGGGTTCATCAGAGCTGGAGGACAGACACAACCATGGGGTCTGCAGGCCTGGAGGCCGCTCTGGCTGGGAGAGGTGGAGGGCCACAAGGCTGCAGCTGCAAGACGCAAACTAGCTCCCTCTTCCCTGGGATGCCAGGTGAGCCTGGAAGACCAAGTGGAAGATCCTTCTGTACCAGTGATGTGCTGGAACAGCAGCAATAGGTCTCCTGTTTATAAAAGAAGCCACAACCTTAATGTGCTGCTGCATTGCAGCTGTTTCCTCAGCATTTTGCCCAGAAGACCGAGCAAGGCTGAGTGTGGCTGGGGCAAGGGAAGTGCACCCTGACATCTGATATGCTGGGGGGGCGGGAGTAAGAAAGCAGCATTTTGAGTGTGTGTCTGTGCTGCATAGAGGAGGAAGTGGATAAGGATCTGCAGAGCAAAATGTAACAAAATCTGATGTGTTTTGCATATGCAAATGGTCCTGACTGGGCTGAAGGGCTCTGCAGAGGAAAGGCATCCAGCTCAGAGATGCAGCACACCATTAACTGGCAGGATTTTGCTTGTATGAATCTGGCCATGGGCCATGAGAGAGCTGATCCCTTGAGCACTGTTAGCCCAGGGCTTATTCTCCATCTGAAAACTGGTACCTTAGCAAAGAGTACCCTCCCAGCCTCCCTGGGGCCACTGGGTTTGATGGTGAATCAAGACACCTGTTGGATATCAGCACCATATTGTGGAATTCCTATGTGTCCCTGAAATCCTCTTTTCTTTTTGTGAGGACAAGCTTGAGCTTGTGGTGTTTTGGACGTATGGGGAGGTGCCAAGCAGAGATGAAGGACGGAGCAACTTGCTAAGAGGAGATATGGAGCGACAAAGCCATGCACAACGCTCCCACACCTTCCCTTGCAATTCCCCAGCCACCCCCAGGCTTCAAGCCCAGCTCTGCTCCGGCTCTGCCAGAAGCCAGGGAGAACTTGCTAAGGATGCAACCTCCACCCTGCTCACGCTGCCCTGGATCCAGGGCTCACCAGATCTCCTTTGAGAAGCGACTTGGCAGTGCTTGGTGGGCAGAAAACGAGGGGCTAGATGTGGCGAAGGACGAGAGGATGCTCGGCTAAGGGCTGGGTGGTGGACGGGTGATGGAGGAGAGGCGGCTCTGGACCACCGCCTTCCCAGCACCATCTCGTGGCTGGCTGGGGAAAGAGGAAAGGAGGGGAAAAAAAGCACCTAACTCCAAGCCAGGAGGCAGAAAACACCTTCAAAAGGGATTTTTCTTTTACTTCCCATCTTTACCAGAAGGAGTCGGCAAGAAAGCCTTGCCATGAACCATTCTTCCCCCGACACCCAGCAGCTGCTTTTCCTAAGGAGGAACTGCGAAGCCAGGATTGATGCCATGAGCATTGCTAAAGGAAAAAACCCAGCAAGACACACTTACCTCTTCGCTGTTCAGGATGAGCAGATGGACAAGGAAGGGAAGGAAGAGAAAGGGGAGAAAAAGGCAGTTAGCATCCTAATCGGAAACAAGCAGAGGAATCTTAACAAGTGTAAAAAGTTGGGGGTTGAACAAAAGCTTTTAAATGTCAACAACATGTTAGAGACAGAAAAATGGGAACTTACTCAGACATCTTGCTTTAGATGGTTGTGAGCCTGCAATGAAAACCAAGGAAAAAAAAAAGGTTCACAATTATTCATGCTGGTGGAGACTTTCTTGGGTTTAAAAACAAAGCAAGATTCCTCTAGAAAAAAAAAAGAGGAACAGGTTTGCTCTGATTTCCCAACTTCTCCAAATTTTCATTATATGGAGAACTAGCCTGCAGTTTGTGGACAAGAGCCAAACATGTGCCTGCTCACAGCCACACAAACCTCAGCATCAGGGGACTTCTGGCCCAGCACCATTTGCTCTGGTCACAAAGAGAGATTTGTGACAGTAATTCCTGCAGGCATGTTTCTTGTTTGACCCCCCAATGCATTTTATGCAATGAAGGAAGAAGAGGAAAATGCTATTTTCAGTTTACTGCTTCACTTTGCTGTGCAGTCTTGCCCCATTTCATGAACAAGAAATATCCCAAAGCCTGTGGAGTGTTGGGACACCCTGGGAACGGAGCCAGCCAGCAACCCCAGGTGACAAGGAAGGACTTCAGGGGGTGCTGCTGCCAGTATATGCATCCATTGTGTGGGGCAGGGGAGCCTGTTGCAAAAACCTCAGCACAGATGACATAGCACAGGGTTGAAAGTTGTTGTTGAATTGGTAAAGGCACAAAGAGTTTCCCCAGGCAATTCTTTGCATTTCCTTTAAGTGGAAATTTTAGAGGTACAGTGCAGCATATTAGGGAAGAGATGGAAGAGCACCTTTGTTTTACTGTAAATTATTTCCCTGTAAATAGAATTTTACTTTTCTAGCAGAGCAATATCTCCTGCTTGTATCTCCTAATGGAAGGATGCAGGAGCATTGGCCGAGCCCCAACTAAGCTAGTCCTTTGCAGAGCAGGCAAGCCCCTGAAACACAGCCATCTACAGACCTGGGAGGCTCTGCTGGGAGGTGAAGTGTTAATGGGGGCTCATGCCCGAGGGAGGAGGCACAGCTTGCAGGGCCAAGGAAACTTTATCCTGGAAAATGTGCAGGCCCATCACATTATTGGGGGGGCAGGAAAGTGCTTCTAAAAATGGTCAGGGAGCTGCAGAAGGAGCTGCAGCTGTCTCCTCGGACGGCAGCCTTTCCCCAGTGCCAGCCCCCGTGACTCAGGGAGGTCGGGGGCAATGCGAAGCAAAAGCCACCGCAGGTGGCTGGGCTACAGCTGAGGGACAGGGCGGCTGAGGAACACCAGCTATTTTTACTTGCATCCCTGCCCTGCGCCCGCACGCACCCACTTTGATGGCAGTGATGCTGCAAGCGCTGAGGAAGCGAAGGGACAATGCCAGGCTGCAGCTCGCTGCCTGCAACGTGGGCTTTAAATCACCTGCTCTTGGCGGGGGACACAGTAAATTTGGATGTCATCCCTGTCTGAGGGTGTTTTTTGGGGAGGAAGGCGCTGCAAAGACCCGGTCACTTGTAAGTAGGGAGCATCTTTACTCCCTACTGCGGAGTTACCGCAGGCAAGGATCCTGTGTCCTATGGCCCTGGGGAGGTCAGCGTTAGGGAGCCTGTGGCTCCACTTGCCCTTGCCACTCAAGCCGGAGAGTACAACCAACCAAGGGAGGGGAAGGCATGAAACCAAAGAGAGAAGGTCGCTGGAAAAGACAGAGGGATACTTTCCGACACACGGACCCTCTCCCGCAGGCAAAGGATGGAGAAGGTATTATTAGCACCCCTGTTTCTCCCAGCAGGTCACCCCACCTGGCATTTATCTCCCTAAAACTCAGCTGAGTGTATCTGCTCCCTGGTTGCCCCCTAAAAGCAAACTGGGTCAGTAAGAGACATGCAAAATGGCTCACCCAAGTCTGGAGGAGAAAACCAGAGAGTGCCGCTGGCTGGACAGGATGGACCGGCAAGCTGCAGGCAGCTGGCTAAGTAAGGAGGTATAAAAGGGCTTCTCGGGTGGCTCAGCAGAAAATCCACCTTCTCTTTAAGGGCATGGAGACCTTCTCAGACCAATGATGTGCAAGAGTCCCTTGTGCACCTCCCTTGCCTGGGGCAGGCCGGGCAGGCAGTCCTGGAGGAAAGGGCAGCCACTGGGGATGGAGGGGTGGGGAGGGGAGGACATCTTCTACCCATGTGGTGGGGAAGCGGAGCCGGGGAGGTGTTCTTCCTCAGGAGTGCGGAGGAGGGAGCCTTCCTCCCCCCGTTCCTCCCATCAACCTGCGACACTAGATACGGCTTCAAGGTTGTGGGGAGCCTGGGCTCCCTGTACACAGCCATCCATATGCAAGGCCTCTAATAAAATTTCCTGTTGGAGACATTGAGTGGCTTATCCATGGACAGGGGCACGGATCCACTCACCTCCAAGGGCTTGGGAGCAGCTCTGCCCTTTGGGAATGAAGAGAGGAAAGAGCCTGCACCCCCAATCCACCACACATGGAAGAGCAATCCCTGAGCAAGCCATCGACCACTAGCATGCTCTTTTAATCTCACTTACCACATGGGAAGCATTTGCAGCTCCTCCCCGTGTGAAATATTTCAACACAACTGAGGGTTTTTAAAAAACAAACCTGTGGAGCCACTGCAGGCAGCCCTGAGGCTCACAGCAGTGCAGGGGCTGGGGAGAGGCAGCAGAGCATGGGAGAGCAACCCCACGCTACCAGCAAGAAAGGTAACCCCCATGTCTGCTGTGGGATGCCCCAGATCCATATCTCCATGTGTCTAAGGGAGAGGCAGGTGGAAATGTAGCTGGAAATATTCACCAGCCCCAGTCACAGCACATGTAGTGCGTGTGTGTAGGGGATCCCATGGAGACAGGAGCCCAAACAACTCCTGCCCTCCTCCCCCAGCCCAGGCGCTCCCTCCCCTTTCAGCCGGGGTTTTTTAGGCTGATTCAGACATGGCCCTGACAATATTTTCCAGGCGCCTCTCAGAGGTTATGTAGATAGCAGCAAATCCGCTGCTGCAGGCTCCCTGTTTCACCACCTTTAGCATCGTGCAAGTAATGCTGAAGATGCCAGTGAAAGAACCGCAAGTCCTTGAGACAGGGCTGGTGTCTTGCAGGGGTTTGCCCCCATAGCAGGTGGAGGAGGGAGAAACCCCTAGTGCAGGCAAGGCTGGGTCCGCTCAGGATTTGTCCCTCTGAAACATCAAGAGGTAGATGGTTTGGGTATTGAACATCTCGGTGTCAGTGTATGCTGGCCTGTGATCTGAGCTACCCCCTTGCAAATCCACCATCAGACTCCTGGAAATACACAGTGAAGGTGCGGTTCAGCAGAGGTTCTGGCTGGTTTTGCCCTCATCTGGGCTCCCATGCAACAGCTGTGGGTCAGCACCTAGTGAAGGAGCCAGGCTTGGGAAGAGCTGTAATGGGGATCAGCCCCATCCAACCCTCTTCCTCACTTACCTCCTGCACATCCACGTCTCCAGGGCAGTGAGCTTTAATGGAGACAGGGGTCTGCAGCTCCAGGCAGACCTAGTAAACATGGAACTCCAGCAGCTTCTGGCCCCGAGGAGCATCCCTTGCTGTAGCCGCTGAGGAAGACTCATTGGTAGAGGCATCACTGCACCCAGCACCCATCTCCCATCTGGACTTCAGCAAAAAAACAGACAGTTTGGCAGGAGGAATGTCTGCTCACCCCAGCTAAAGCCAGTTTCTCAGAAAACGAAAAAACAGAGATCAAAGCAGACACCTGCAGACAGACAGCAGCCACCCTCAACAGCCAACAGCAGAAATCACCCATTCAGGGACAGCTTAGCTGCTTCACTTCTCCTCTCAGTGCCAACTCCATAAGCCATGGTTGACTCTAGAGTTAAACCGACTCTTTATTATTCTTTCCAAAGTCTCTACAGCCGTTTTTCTTTAGCTCCCTAAGCTCCAAGTTCAAGGTTTTTGTTACCACCTTGTGATAGGGAAGTGTTGGCCTGAAATAGTTGAATAAAGAAGTTCAAAGAAAGAAGTCCCATGAGCAAAATTTTGGCTAAAACAGATGTGTGTGTAGAATATGGAAGGAGTGGATGGTGAGGTGTGGTAATAGGGTGAGCAGAAGGTTGAGCCTCCGTGCCTGCATAAGGCTTTCCCTGGAGCTGCCTGGCACAGAGGTTAAGCTGTAAGGCAGCTCTCCCAAAAAAAGAAAGAGGCCCCAGACCTAGAATGTCATGAGGAAGAAACGCAGTGAGGACCAAGAAGAAAAAAACAAAAATGTCCCGAAATAGGAGCTATGGTTAACATTAAGACAGAGGTTTCCAAAGAAAGTAGTGTTAAGTGTTTGAGTGATGAATGAACAAGTTCCTTGCAGAAAAACTCAAGGAAGACATAAGGAAGCTCCGGGCAAGTCCTTCAGAGAGGTGCTCGGCTCTGTGAATATGAAGTATGAGTGAGGGTATTGCACAGGGGCTGGGAGTAGACACACCATTCACACTTGGGTACCTTTCCTGTGGAGCAGATGACCTTGTTCCCTTCCCTCGTTCCCCTCCACTCATGCTAGAGGAATGCACCATGAGTATGGCCCACCATTCCCAGAGCACTTTCACCATCCTGCGAGGCCAGACAGAGGGAAGACCTGACATGTATGGGAGGTTCTGCCCTATGCTTTAAGAGAGACTCAGGTGCGGCACTTCTGGGCCAGGCTCCTCCAGGGAACCACCACATGTTGGAAGGACTAGGCTGATGGATCTACGCAAGCTGTCCCTCATGGCCATCTCCTACACCCTTACACCTTGCCTCCTCTTAAACATCCTACAAGCATCAAGTGGACAGGCACTATGGAGCGACATGACACCAGATGACACTATGTCTTATTTCCAAAGATGACACTGTTAGCAAAAAAAACCAAGCCTTCTGCTCAGCAGCAGTTGAGCTCACGGTAAAAGCTCAGGCAGGACCGCTGATCAAACCAGTGTCTGACTTCCCTTTGCTTTCCCAAAATCACATCAGAGCAAAGCAAAGCACGTGGCTCCCATCCTGCCCAGAACACTCCCTCTCCCTCCAGCATATCCCTAAAAGAGCTCCCCATGCTCTACTTCTGCCAATACCAGCCTCCTGGAACTGCTATCACCTTTGCATCTTGTGCCAGTGCTGTCCTACGTACCCCACAGGTACAGTCACCTCATTCACCCATGACATGGAGTTAAGGCTTTTGGCTTTTCCTCTTCAGGGCTGCTGCCAAACAACACAGCCACCCTGTCCATTTAGCTCCATGCCATCTTCCTTGACAGGCAGTGCTTCAGGCACGTGATGTTGATGCCCCCAGGCTGCAGGGACATCTCCAAACCCACCAAGAGGTCCTGATGACACTCCTGGATGTTCAGTGGGTACCGTGCCCTCACGAACTCGTAGGCTGCCAGCAGCCTCATGCTGTGCTTGACCATGAGGTACTGAATGACGCAAGTAGGACCTAGAGAGTAACCATCCCTGCAGTGGATGAGGACACGCTTCCCTTTCTCCAGGGAGGCTTCGATGCACTCATTGATGTCCTGGAAGCAGGGTTGCCCCATTTTGTGATGATCCCCATGGAATGGAGCCTGGATGTCAACCTTGAGGCGTGACCAGCTGTGCCTGAACCCTCCCCGTCGGCACGTGCAGGGGATGATGCTCAGGTTGCAGTCACTGGGCAGGCTGCTCATGTCGATGATGCTGTCGATGCTGTTGGTGCACAGCACCCGCCCGCTGTAGGCAGCGTTGAGGTTCCCCAGGTAGATGCAGTCGGTTATCCGAGCGATGATGGGTCCTGTGAAGGAGGAATATGCAGGCTCTCCTGGTTTTGGACCGGTGGGCTCCTCAGGATGCGGGTTCTTCTTCCAGCTCCCCCTGAGGGATTTCTTGGAGCTGGCATGGGGCAGGGAGCTGGAATCAGGCTTGGAGCCCTGTGATGGCAGTGAGAAGACGGAGAAGTAGCTGGAGAGCTTGGCCTTGGAAGGGGAGTCCGCTGGACAAGGCAGGGGAGGAGCAGAGGTGGGACTGGATCTGAAGGCACAAGAATGGGATGCCCGCACCAGGGACCCCGTGCTGTGGGCTGCCCCTCCTCTCTCAGCCTCTTCCATCTGCAAAAATGGAAAGGACTGGTGAGACCGCAGAAACTCGGCTCTCCAGCTGCACGAGCAAGGAGGCACGAGCTGGCATCTGGCTTTGCCCACAGCAGCACCTGGAGACGCTATAGGCCCTGAAGACCTTGCACATCATGAGCCCAAATACCCAGCCATCCTGTTCCCCTGGGACAGGCACAAACACGCCGTAAAGGCTCACCTGGACCTGCAGACTGCTCTGCCAGTCCTGCGGCGCTGACTTGCTGGAGCAGTTGTCTCCTCCTGCTGATGACGCTAAGCAGAGTGACCGGTGTGTCCTGCCAGGCTGCACGGCTACGGACACCACACCCCCACTCTTCTCTTCGTGTCCTTCACTTTTACTCATCACCAAGTTTGGACAAGAGCCTGTAGGAACAGAACAACTCCATATGGACATGCACAAGTACTCACACGCAGGTGCTTTTTATATAAACACTGGCCTTGAAGGCATTTTACAAGGCATTTTAATGATCCCTTCCACTCCAGAGGGACACTCTTTCGTGTGGGCTGCTGGAGGGGTTTGCAACTCATTGCAAGCTGGAGCCAGGAGGAAGGACGGCGATTCAAACTGAAAACACGAAGGGGTGAAGAGCAGCTGCAGGGAGAGGGCAAATAACAGAAAACCCCTCTGGATGAAGCCCCTTCCTACCACAGTAGTGCCCAGGGGCCTCAGTCTCAAGCGATGGAGAGGCTGTGTTCATAGCCAGGGTTAGGGTCACTTGGTTGCCAGCTCAGCCCCGGGCGCAGATTTCACTCCTCACAGGAGCTTTTCCCACTTCCACCCAGGACACTTGGACCAGAAGGTGCCTCAGACCCTGCCACAGCCCCGCCCTTTCTCCACGGCCCCAGGCTGAGTCGGCAGGCCCTCTGGAAAGCCAACAGCCAACACCTCTGCCCAACGGTGGTCCATGCTCAGGCCCCCAGCAGCTGAGGTGATGCCTCCGACATTCCCACTGAGCCTGCCCCTGGATTGTATTGCCGCAGTGACCTGACACCTGATCACAAATCTTCCCTGTGTCTGTGCATCCTCAAACCCTGCTAAAGACTAGGACATGACCCAGAATGTGTCTGAAGAACAGGCTGAGACCTCTGTGTGCTCAAATGAGTATGGTTGCAACATGTCTTTACTGTCAAAAGGTCTTTCAGGCTCTCTGTGCCAAAACAAAGCAGCAGCGAGCACACTGCGTTAGGAAAAAAAAAAGTGGCCATAGAGCTCAAAAAAAAAAAAAAAGAAAAGAGCAAAAAGCACAAAGCTCTTCTCTCCCCAACGTCAGCGACTGCTCTACAAACCAGTGGCCAGGTACGGAACGATTCTCCAGAAATTATCCATTTCAAGCCCACTGGCTTTCTGCAAATGCTGTGTGACCCCAGACACCACATTTTATGAAAAAGCCGGGAGCTGCGAAGACCCTCAGCAGCCTCACCTACCTGCACAACACTGAGGGAGAGCCACGGAAGAAGACAGCTGCAAGGCGATGGGCCTCTGGAAGGTCTTCTGGAGGTGCTTCGCAATCAGGCCTGGGAAGGGAGGGGATGAGCTCAGAAAAGGAGAGGGCTGAGCCAGAAAAACTCAACACCCAATCCCATCGAGCATCTTTCAACACCATCCCCCATGCTGCTTACTTCAGGGTCTATCTGAGGCAAGAGTTTTCCCCTGTGGAGCCAGACCTGAGTTTAGCACATACCCAAAAGTCAGGGGTGGTGTGCGATGAGTGCAACCAAAGCAGAGAGACCTTCAGAGGATTTTGTTTCTGGCCTTTGCAGGAGTGAACATGTCCTTCGTCACACCCCGAGTAAAGTTCCCGACCACCTTTATATTTTCATAACACTAAGGCCAAGTGTTTTAACTGTGCTGTCTTAAGTGACACCCTTCATGCCAAAATTCAGGCTCCTGTGTCAAAACTGCTTTGACTTTTATGCAAGTTAAGAGGAAAATGCTTGCCATCCAGGGCAAACCCAGATGCTGACTGGGCAGAAGCGTCCACCTGAGCCAGCCACCTCCTTCACAGGCGATGAAGAGAACTGGCTCTTCCAAGGGTGCAACTCTTCTCATCCTAAACGAACAATGAATGATTCACTACTCTAAGTGCCCGTGGGAAACACAGAGGGCTCGTCGCCCCCAGATAACTGGCTCAGACGGGGACATCTGCGTGAGCAGGGTGATGAAACACTTGTTTGCAAAACTACCATCGTCCCAGACACTGCTCACAGGACTTAAAATAAGATATGGGTTGGGGTGTTTGCAGGTCAAGACCTCATTTCAGTTCAGTTGAACTCCTATTCCTAATGGACTTTGTGCTTGTTTCTGCTCAAATTGAACTGCAATAAGGGCCCACAGGGGTCTCATCACCTTTGTGTGAAGTTAGCAAGGCTGGCTGAGAAATCCCCGTCTTGTTGACGTGCAACAAGTCATCACAGACGGGCATCCACTCACCCGTAATGCCGATCTTCTTTGGGGGGCATCTTTTGCCTGGCAGCGTGACAGCGATGAAATCCTTGTGCTGCTTCTCCCCTGGTTCCATCCTGCCGAGACCTGAAATACGGAGAAATGGGAGGTTTAGGGTTTTTAGGTCTGCCCACAAAGTTCAAATGAAGGAGTCATCGGGAAGCATCTCTGCGCACCCGTTATCAGTCCTGGTCCTCAGACGAGACTGTTTGGGGCAGGAGACTGCTACCCCACGAGGGAAACCCTCCTCCCGTCCTGCCCACGGCAGTGAGAGGTGCAGCGGGATGTAAAGTGGTCCTAAAAACACCTCTGTGTCACCAGACTGATCCAGAAGCAAAACAAGCCCAGTCTGGGGCAGGAACAGTCCCAGATGCGAGAGCCCCAGCAGCAGTTGGGGCAGGGGCAAGGGGGCAGAGAAAAGGGAGCAGGAAAAAGGGGGGAAAGGGTAGAAAAAAGGGGATAGGGAAAGGAGTAGAGATAAGGGTAGGGATAGGGGCGGGGCTCCTTGCCTCTCTCCGAGAAAGTGAAAGTCACATCCACAGCAGACTCGGCCGGGGCAGAGGAGGAAGCAATCACCCCGAAAGGCAGCCGCGCACCATCCCGCAGCCCCCCGCTCCGCTCCCCGCTCCCAGCTTCAGCACAAAGCCCCCTCCCCTCCCTCCCGTGCACCTCCCCCAGAGACCCCAGCACCCAGGCACGACCTCTTCCCTCCACCCCTTTCCCACCGGCACCCGGCGGGGGAGGGGGGGCTCTCCCAGCCCCCCTTCCCAGCACCCCCCCTTTCCCACCGGAGTTTCCCAGAGGCCACTTGGCCGACCGCAGCCGTCCCTCCCACCCCGCATCGCGCAGGACCCTTCAGCAAAGCTCCCCCCNGCCGGGACCCCCCGCTCCTTTGCAAGAGCCTCGAACAAAAGCCAACCATCCTCTCGCTTCGCCTCTGGGTTTTGAGCCTGGAGGCATCCTCATATATTCGCCCTGCTCCTGCCTCTACAACCACGAAGGATAAAAATGTGCCTTTAAAAAAAAAAAAAAAAAGCTGCAAACCTGCGTAAGACCCTGCAAATCCAGGAGCTGGGGCTTGTAAAAAGAAACCGTTGCATGGCAAAGTACACGTATCCCCATAAAATTGTGAGACATAGTGATGTTAGTTATGGAATATTTATAAAACGGGCACGCTTGCTCCCTGTGAGAAAAGCTTAGATAGTCTCCAGCTCTCAAAAACTGTGAGATGAGCCAAAAAATCTGCGGCTGGAGGACAGCCAGCGCATACCCAGGCTGAACGATGACAGCCCGTAATAATTTTTGACTCACGGCAGATGACTGGCAACAAGCATGTATAAGGCTCAGCCTTCTCCTGGTGCAGCTCTCCTGTTTGATTTCCTGAAGTGCAGGGACAAATACAATAAAAATCACTGAATGAGGGAATAATTCACTTTGGGAGGGACTTCTTGAGGTCAGAAGTCTTGGATCTGGATGTAAATAATTGAGATTATAAATCTTAATAGCAAACACCTCAATTTTCAGGACTTCTTGTCTCTTTTAACAGACATCTGCCTGGCCTAAGCCCTGCTTTTTGCCTTGCCACCATCCTGCAAAATTTCTAATCAAATGCAGAGGAATGAACTCCCCATCTGCCACCCAGACACCTCACACCATGCAGACTGGCTTTGGATACCTGCTTTTGCCCCCCTTAGCCCACCAGCAAAACCCCCTTTATCCCTGTGGTGCAGGATCAGGCTGGCTCCTGCCTCCTGGAAAAAGCCACGTGAACGTGTCCAACATTGCTGCCCGGGTGCCAGCTGGCTCTGTGGCAATGGGAATGGGCTTGCACCAGAGCGTCACAGCTTTCTCTCCCTCTTGCACACATGCTCCATCTCCAGAAGAAGAAATCTTAGCTGGTGAGGCTCTATGGAGGCCACAGACCAGACGACACAGAGACCCAGCTTGGAGCACGTACCTGCCCTGCCCTCTAGATGCGGACGGGGGAATCCAGCACAGACGCAAGCTGAGGAGGAGTTGGTTTCCCCATCCTTTAACTTCTTCTTGTTGCATCTTCCACGGGGGAATCCTCCTGCTCCAGGCCCTCCAAGTACATGAGGAGCATCGGTCGGGCAGGAGGTGCTCGGACATCTGGTCTTGGCGGATGGGGGACAATTGGTCTTGCCAAGGCCAAGGTGAAAAGGAGATGCTTGCACGTGAGATGGGGCCGTCCTCTTTCCCATGAACAAGCTCCTGAGAGGGCTGCGTTCACTTTGGGTGAAATAAGCCACGAAACAAAGCCCAGCTCTGCCAGCCCTGCTTCAAACAGCTGCCAGCAGGTACAAAAAGGATCCTGCCGGAGGAGGAGAGCCCTCAAAGCCTTGTTGTCTTACAACACAAGGCACAAGGCAGATTGAGAAGGAAAAGCAACGACAGAGGAAGAAGGCAGCCTTGGCGGGGCATTGAAAACTGGAGCTGAGTGGAGATCATCCCCACCCACTTGCCTCTCCCTCTTGAGCAAACAAATCGGTTTGCTGAGTTTTACAGCACCGAGGATCAGCCCAGGCTGCCTGGAGCTGGCCCAGTCAGGCACCAGCGATTTGAGCTCTGAGCGAGGCCAAAGCTGGAGAGAGGAGCGGTGGGCACTGGTATTGGGGGCAACCTTTCTCAAGGAGGGGATGTCCCTGCACTTTCTTCAGCTGTGTCCATTTTGGGACTAATATGCATGTGCTTTTACGCCCAGCCCCATAAATTGTGCAGTGAACCTCAAGGCCACGACTTCAAAAAAGGGGGCTGGAAAAAGCAAGTGCGCACGCGCACACGCACACACAGACACACACACAAAAGAAATGCCTGTTCTGAGCACCTCCAAAACCCTTCTGGGTTCTGCGTGGCCCTAAATCACCACACATCATCACCAAAAACCAACCTCGCGATGGATTTGGGACCCCAGACCCAACTCAGAGATGTTCCCTTCTGCATAGCCCGTTCCAACCTGATTTAAGGCTGAGACTGAAGGTTGAGGCTTTAAAGCATCCCTTTACAAGTCTTTCTCAGGTGACTGATTTCCTCCTCCATCTCATTAGTGGCCGCCAGCAGATGCTGTTTCCCCAGCAGAAGCCACACTCCACTTGTTACAGCCATCTCGAAACCACCCTGTCATTTCTTCCCTCCTCACGGCCATGGCGAAGCCTGGAGAATATTTATCAAGAAGCAGATGCAGCAGCTTTTTATGGTTAAGCTCAGGTCATTAATCTCTATCGAGGGTTTTTCATAATCTTCCTCAGCTTCACCATGTTTGTTTAACTCTCGGATGGTCGCTCCGTGGAGCTCCGGGTAATTGCAGATTAACTGCTTTTCAATATTAATGGCTCTTCATTAACGCGCTGGGCTCTCTCCCCTCCAGAGCCCGGGTGATAGCTATTAGCGTCGTGCCCACAGCTCCCTGCAGTGCAAATCACTTTTGTCTTTTGAGCCAAAATTCCATGATATGAGCCCAAATCTTCTGTGTGCTATGGCTGCTTTGTAGCAGAAGTATTTCAGAGCAGGGCAATTCCCTCCTCCAGCCCAATGCAGTGAGCTTCCTCCTGCAGATGGCTCAGAGGAGCTGCTCTTGAGCCACCTCAAACTGCAGCATACCCAAGGATGGGTAAGGAAGGTGGCACCTCTCCAATGCCCTCATCCTTCTAGGAGGGATCTTTACTTATGTAGCCCTCACCCCAAGGCCACACAAAGCAGGGCAGGCAGGACATGTGGCCACAAAAATCTCCCAGATTACATGAAACCTGCCCAGAAGTGACACGAGGGCTGCAACCCAGCCTTCATCAGGGTAGTGTGGTCATGGCATGAAAGCGAGAGCTTCAGCCCCTCCACCGCAGCACCTCCAGGTGCTGGGGGTGCAAACCTTGCTGCGCTAGTACTGTAGGACCATGCAGGGTGGATGGAGCTGACACTGTGCTTCCTCATCTGCATGGTCCATGGGGATGGTCACTGGTGAGTCCCATACCCTGAGTCACATCTTGGTGTGCACAAGTCAGCACGGGCTCTGAATGGGCTCAGAGTGAAGCCATGTGGACAACAACCAGTGGCTGATTGTGCTCAGAGGCACTAAAGAGCTAGTCCTGTATCTCCAACACCTTCCTCACCAGCCTCTTTCTCTCCTCTCAAGCCTCTTAGGGTGCTTCAGGATCTTGGTATTGTTTAACAGCCTCCACAGGACATATAAAGCCTTCCCAAGAACTCACCTCTTGCCAAGTTATTCACAGCCAAAGAAACTTCCCACCCCAGGCTGCCGGCACATTAATCCTCTGCTTTAAAAATATCAATGGACTCAGTGTTTTTGCATGACCTTGAAGCTCTGTGTATTTGTCCCCCCAGCACAGGAGCGGCTGGGTTGAGCCGGCTCCTGCACCCATGCTTTCCCCTCTAGCATCCTCCGCTCTACATTCAGCCTTGGCCTGGGGTGCCGAGCTGTCCCACGCCAGGCATTACACAGGTCATGAGCTGCACCAGCAGGGAGATCATCTCTTGGCCAAAAAGAGGCCCCAGTCCTCTCTTTGCTGACACTGAGCTGGGACCAACACGTCTAGATGCTGCTGAGCAGAAGCCCCTCGCCCCTCCACAAGCCCTCCATCCTGCCCCCCAGGTGGAGGAGGAGACCCCCACTATCTGGGGGGCAGGGACAGCTTGAGGTGAGACTTCAGTCCCAGGGCTTTGTCGACCACGTCGGGGGGCTGCAGGCTGTGCCACTGGGCGAGGGGTCGGCGTGGGTTGGACAGCATGTCAGACCAGTGCCGCAGCTGGTTGCCTGTGGCCCGGCAGCCGAGGAAGAGTTTGCCGATGGGCTCATTCTTTGTCACTTTGTCGTGATCCCAGACAGAGATGACCACGTCCACATTCTGGGGGGGAGGACACAAGAAAGAGGGTCAGTGAGAGGGGGCTTGCTGCAGCAGGGACCAGCTCAGCCCTGGGCGCTGCAGGGAAACCCACCTGGATCTGATTGAAAGGCACCTCAAAAACAAACACCTCGTTGAAGTAAGGGCTTAAGGTGTTTTTCTTCACACTTGTCATCTTCTTCTTCCATTTCTTCCTGTTCAGGATGAGATGCACCTTGACAAAAGGATCTGAGGAAAGAGAGGACACGGCTGACACAGGTGACAATTTTTGACTGAGGAGCTCAGCCACGAAACAGCTTCCCTGGGCCATTCCCAAGCAGAGCACAGCCTCCCACTTGTCACTCCTTGTAGTAGGCATCCACCCCTTTTCCCCTTGCCAGCCACCCCAGAGCTCACCTCCCGCTGCCTCCTCCTGCCATGAGCTCCCTGTACCATCCAGCCATGACATCTCCTCCTGGGAGATACCTCCAGTGCTGCCCAAAGCTGGAGTATCTGTGCTGGGGAAGGCTGGGAGCCAGCCAAGGGCTGGGTATGGTGGTGGGAGAGGGAAGCAGGTCTCTGCACCGAGAGCTTTCAAGGCTTTGCAGCTCTGGGTGCCATTGTTAAGGCCTAGGCAGGGGTAGGGAGATCTGAGCATGAGCAGTCCGTGCTGACCTGAGAGCCCGTGGGAGTCCATCCGCTTCAGCTTCTTGGCTTCCAGGATGAGCACAGTTAGCTTGCCCGTGCTGGGGACGTAGCGCAGCGAGAAGCAGATCTCACCCAGCTGCTCTTCCTGATGGAGAGATGCCAGCGATGAGCACCAGGCAGAGGACCTGGCTCACCTGGGGCTGGAGCACCAGGCTGGACCCAAGTTTCTCGGGTCTCCCCCACCCTCATGCTTGCCCCCAAGGGGCTGCTTCTTGGGGCGGTGGCAAGCGAAGCAAAAGCAACAGCGTGTTCCTCCCGGCAGAGTTTCCCACCCGCCAGGACCAACCTCCACTTTACTGGCCGCCACCAGGTCACTCCACTGCTCGATGACGTGCTGCAGGCTGACACTGGCCAGGGGCAGCCGGACCTCGCCAATGATGTCATGCTTGGCAAAGCGGTTGAAGTCATAGATCTGCATCACCAGCGTGGATTCAGTCACCTCTGCCTGGGGTACCTGCAGGGAAGGAGCCGAAAGCCTGGACTCACTCCTCGGTGGCAGCCCTGCCCCACGGGACGGGGTGGTGGATGCGATAACAGGTCTTTCTCTCTGATGCTTCCCCATCCAGTTGCAAAGGCATCTCCCTACCTGGAAAGGTTTGTGCCCGGGGAGCAGTGCCCATGCAATGCTCTTGATGGGACCATAAAACCATCATCAGCTGTAGTTTCCTACCTGGAAAATGAAGCTCTCGTTGAAGACGGGGTTCAGGGTCTTGCGATAAACCTTGGTCTCATACTTCTTCTTCATATCGGATGTTAGGTAGACGATCACGTATGGGTCGGATGTGCCTCCGCTGTCCATGGCCTTCAGCTCAGCTGCCTGCTTCACGCCGACTTTCAGCTTAAAAGGAGTGATGCACAAGGTCACCAGGTGGAGGAGGATGGGGCAGATGACCGGGGGCTCAGTGGTAAGCAAGTGAGTGCAGCAGGGAGTACACCTCCACGCCACGTGGGCGTGAGAGCCAGCAGGCTGCGGGCAGCAGGGGAGGTGTGAGAGGGTGTGGTCCACCTCAGTGGGCAGCAAAGAGGGACCATGCAAGAGCAAAGCCTCTTCCCTGTCGCACCGCAGCCACAAGCATCCCCACCTCCTGTGCACGGAAGTTGTACTCCAGGGAGTACTGCAGCTTTCCTCGCCCCATCTGCTCCACGCCCCGCTCCAGGTCCTCCATCTCAGGCTGGACCTGTGGCAGAGAGCAGCACTACCCTCAGGACATGCTAAGCCATGTCCCTGGCCATGCCGTGCCCCCACCACCCACAGGACTGGGCAGCACGGCAACAAACCTCCAGGGAGGAGGGAGGTGGGGGAGAGGGGAAAGCAGGACGCACGAGGCAGGCTGTGCTGGAGCCACCGATGGCATGCAAGCTGACCCTCTCCTTCTTCTTGGGCTTCTTCTTGCCACAGCAGCACCTGATGATGCAGATGAGGAAGAGGAGGAGGAGAACGGCCACTGCCACAGCCACAGCGATGAGTGCCCATTTGGGTACTGGTGTGATGTTCAGGGAGCGAAGATGGACAGAAGAGTTAAACCCAAGCAAAAACATGTAGAGTGCATTTAAACCCCTTCCTGGTGCTTCAGCATTAAGGAGTTGTACTTTCAAAATTGCCCCTATAATCCTGGACAGGCCCAGTGCAGGGAGGCTGTGGCTGGAGACCATTTCCCAAATGGGCAGCAATGCCCTGTGCTCCTGGAGTGGCATGGTACCACTCTGCAGCATCCCCACCCCGATGGACCCTGCTGGAAAAGGGATTTGAAGGGAGGGAGAAGTGGATACATAGCCTCAGAGCCCAGGGCCCCCCACCCTGGATAACGCTGACTGAGAGAGCAGAGCAAGTCCCACCATACTCACACGGGATCCGGCTAAGCCAGCCACCCAGGAAGCCCGGCTGAGCCGTGGTGGCGATGGCCACAGGGCTGCTGGCAAGCGGGGAGGCCGTCGCCCTGCCTTTCCTGGCTGCCAGCGCCATGGCTAAGCTGGGGTGACCTGGGGACGCAAAAATTAACAGGGTGGGGATTTCCTTTGCAGTAGCGCGTGTGCTGCTGGTGGCCCAGGGCTCTAATGAGAGCAAACACAATTAAAACATGGAGCCCAGCACAAGCATTCAGGGCTTGGCCACTTTGGCGATGAGGTGTGAAATGGATCAGGAGGGAGCCACAGACAGGGAGGGCTCTGTGCCAGCCGGCCCCTTGCCTACAGCCTTCTCATTTATATCCTTGCAAGCCTGCCTTTGGAAAGGGAAGAGAGTGGGAAGGATGTGTTAGGGAGCTCTCCTTTGTTTTTGAGAAGAGGAATCACCTGGCTGCAGGGGAAAAAAAACAAAGAGCTGTTTTGTGCTGGCTACTCCCTGGCCAGGCAGCATGAGCTGAAGGGTTTGCTCAGCCCCAGGCAAGCCCCACCATTAGCTAACACCGTTTTTTGTCTGTTTTCCCCACTCTTGCAGGGCTGAGGAGTGGGAGGGTTTGCTCCTGGGCTTGCAGTGGGGCTGGTGCCCACATTGCAGGTGGCAGTGGTGCCACCAGGTCACACTGGCTTGGCAACTTTGCGTAAGCCTGACCCGTGCATATGGCAACACTGACGCAGCTTAAGGGAAGGCTTCAAATTTAAAGTGGAATGTTTTTTCACTACTGCTCTCCCCATAGCAAGGCTCTTTATTCTAGCATGAACGCTTCCTTGTATCCAAAACTTCCTTCTTGCCTCCTTTCGGGTGAGGGGTGGCAGCAGGAGAGGTGCGCCAGGAGCTGGGTTGCACGGCGAGCAGGTCTGCAGCCATCACAGCGCTGGTGGCACCCAGTCCCGGTGCCGTGACCGAGGCTGGCAGGTATGTGCCTGTTTGCCTTGGCTGCCCCAGACGCCTGCCCTGCGTCCGAGCCTGTCCCTGCTCAAGCAGCCAACACTGCGTTGCTCTGCCTGCGCTCTGCCCACATTCCGCCCACCCCACAGGGCCATGGGTCCTTGGACGGGGATCCTCCCGAGGAGAAACCACCTCTGTGCTTCCCTCCACTGAGCCTGCGAAGCCAGCAAGAGCCTTTAATTTTTCCAACAGTGGGCTTTGCCGCATGCAGGCATAGGGCTGGAGGGACGTGGGAATTGCTGTCATCCCTGCGGCATCATCGCTGGGGCAATGAGGTGCAGGTTAAGTGACTTGGCCAGGGCCACCTGGGACATCTGTGCCGTTGGACACCCGAGCTCTGCTTGCAGCCTCGCCACCAGCAGCTTTAATGATCGGCTTCTCCTGTCCACGCACGCGGAAATTGGTGGCCAGTGACATGCCTGTGGTATTTAAGAGGCACCGGGCTGTGGCTTTGGGCTGTGGCGGTGGGTGGACACGACAGCACAGGCGAGCAGGTACCCACCCAGCACAGAATTAGGAGTCTCAGCACTTTTTCCCAGCCAGACCCCCATAGGCTGTGTCACATTAGTCTGTCATTGGCCCTGGTTTAAAAAAAAAGCTCATCCCAGCCCCGGGGGGTGACCTGAGCTGCTGTTTTGGAGATGATGGGGACAGCCCTGCTGCCATCTGGGAGAGGCAGCGCAGCCTTGGTGGGCTCTGCAGGGAGTGTCGAGCATCCCTGCTCCTGGAAAAGGGGCTGCGGGAGCCCTGCTTCTCGCTCCCACCCTGTGCTGACTGGGCTCCCGAAACCAGACTTACCGATGCGTCTCCTTCCCAGCCTCAGTCTCCCTTTCCCCCTGCGTGGGCTCCGGGCCCAGCCACCACACGTGGCAGGGGCATGCTGTGGGGTGAGACGGGACCCTGCCAGGTGCGGAGCTGAGGGTGCAGCAGGGATGGTGGCTGTACGGCACAGCTGAAACAGGAAAGTCTGCTTTGCCAGCCCAGGAACCAGGCGGCCCCAGCAGCTCCGTCGGCCCCACCTTGCCACTGACCCAAGCAGTGCTCATGCAGGCAAAAAGCCAGTGGGGAACTCCCTGCTGGACCAGGAAGCAAAACCTGCACTCCTGCCTGCGAGAAGCCGGCGGGCATCGCTGCCCAGCTCTGTGCCCTGGCAAATTCTTTTCTTAAAGTTATCCCTGCAGTGATGCTGGACCACATGGTTACAGGCATGTAGCACAAGGGGACAGATGCTTGCAAGGGGATGGGTGTATGGCTGCATCCGTCCCTGCTGAGCTCTGCACTTGGGAAGCCCAGCTCATTGGCCCACAGGGGCATGCGGTGGTTTAATGCACCATGCGAGGGCCCAGGAAATGTGTGCAGCAGTAGGGATGAGCTGGGATGCTCCGCTCCAACATGGCAGGGAGGACAGGCAGGATGAGGGTATACTGCTTGGGTGGCTCCATCCCCCAGCGCCAACAGGAGCAGCACAAGGCGTGCAGCCAGGAGCGATTTCACCAGCGTCCCTATCGCATTAAATTTATGCTTGCACACTTCTTCCCTTGCTGCCAATTCAGCAAAGTCAGCCTAAAACTTGCCTTGTAGTGACAAGGTCAGCAGAAATTTGGGGTGGTGCCAGAAGCAGGGAGCGACACCACCGGTGCCCAATGGTTGACATGGACATGGGGGGAGAGGGCCCCAGAAACCAGACCCATTCCAGCTCTGCCACCCTGGCTCACCGGTCCTGCCAGATTTTCACATGGCCACCAAGGCGTTGCCACACCGGGTGCCTGGCCACAGGAGAGGTGCCAGGGCTGCCCCTTGGCCACCAAAACACGGCACTGCTTGCAAGCACCCTGCACTCATGCTGCTCAGAGAAGCATCATCTCCAGGAGCAGGAGATGCTGTGGGAATGATGCTGCACAAAACCTCTGGGAGGGAAACATAGATGCCAAAACACTTTTTTGCTCTAAACTGGCAGTCCCGGCGGATGCACAGGAGACATGCATAAGTGGGACAGGTGGAAAAGGGAACATGCCCAATAAAAACAGTCAGGGAAAGGGGGTTTGCATATGCATGCTAAAAGCTGAGCATATCAGTAGCCCTTTCGACAGGCTGTTTGCTAGAGACAAGCATCTTGGTGCAGCCAAGCTGCGCAGGACTCCAGTTGCAGCCCAACCTCTTGGGAGGAGATTTGGTGATGCTGGTGATAACCTGGTGCCACACAGGGGGACAGCTGCTTGGCCTTAATGCAGATGAATTTGGTCTCCTTTGGCAGGAACAAGGCTGGGGAGGCTGCTGCTCTGGGCCATCTTCCAGCAGCACGGCAGGGACGTGCCCCAGCTGGGCGAGGGAAAAACTGCAGGATGGCAGCTGCTCCTCTGTGTCACACCACACACCCCCCCCGACACACCCCAAATCTAACTCTTGGGCAGAAAGGGGGTGTTGAAATACCACGGCAAAGTGAGCCTCGCAAGGCTGGGTGCTGCACAGCCCGCCTGGAAAAGCAAGATCCCAGCCCCAAAATCACCCCTGCTCAGGGCAGTGTGTAAGAGGCAGCTTTCAGAAAAGAAGGGAAAAGGGACCCAAAAACATTACAGTAAAATGGCAAATGTGGTGAGCCCCCGCTGCACCCTGCCACGCTCAGCACCAGCCTTTCTCCCTGGCCCAGCTCCCTGCACCTGCCTGCATACACTGCAAGCTGCTCTTGAACAGGTACCCCTATATTTTCAGTAAAAAACACAACCATTATGTATTCAAGGGCTGGGAAATGAGAGGTCTGGAGGCACACTATAAATACCCCAGCTACAGAAATAGACATCGCTGCAGCACTTGTGGGCAGCAAGTGGCAACTGAGCACAAGCTCTGAGGGAGCCTGAAAAGCAGGACCAGGGCTGAGCCCCTTGCCCAGAGCATGGCCGCGGCCGAGGCCAGGCCCGGGCGGCCATGAGCCACCGGTGCGGCACTGGCTGGGAAATGCAGTCTGGCCCGGGCATGACGCCAACCCGCTGGGCTGCCTACAAATCCCAGCACGCCGGGGAGCGGAGCTGCACCCCAGCCTGGCTCCTGCCTGCTTCCTGCCAGCACGGGGAGAGGGAAACATAAACGGCAGCATCTGGGGCAAAGTTTGGGTGTTGCCACTGGACACACTGCACCAGGGAGCAGAGGCAGCGCTCGCGGTGAGTTTGGGCTTTTCTCTCTAGCAAAATCCTGGCTGTGTGAAGTAGGGTAATAGCTGCTCTGTGCTACGCAGCTGTAGGATGAGCTGCAGGGACCAGCAAGCATCCGCCTGAAGCGCTTTCCTGCATGTCCGGCATTGTGTGCGTGGGGGGGTGCTCGCAGCGGAGATGTGGGCATGTGCATATACGCATATCAGTATGTAAGCAATACTGCAGTTATTAGAGGCAAGTAGATGGAAAGGAGAAGTCAGGCTCGGTTTGCAGCACTTGGAAGGACAGAGCAGAAATTAGAGGTGTTCTCCCCCCCAGGAAGGGCTGCTCAGCTCTGTTCCCTCCTCTCATTTCATTTTCACTTTTAGAAAAGCGCTTGGCTGAAATTCGGTTGGAGGAAAGCTTCTCCCTGCTCAGCAGACAAGGGCTGGTGGTTGCCACCCTCTGCCCTGCTCTGTGGGAGGAGACCCCTTCCCAGCATGGGTTATGGGTGGAAGAACCAGAGGGATGCTCAGCATCTCCTGGCTTTCCAGGCACCCCCCGGCTGGGGGAGCAGTCCTGCCAGCAGGGCTTTCCACCCTGGAGGCAGTTGGGGAGTGCACATGCAAACATTGAACCCCCATGACAAGGCTCCGGCTCTCGGGGCTGGCATCAGCCAAGTGCATTTCCTACCAGCCCAGGCAATACTTTGCACAGCCCCTGAATAATAAAAATGAATTAAAGAAAATTGGGGCAAAAAGAAAGGTCTCCCTGGAGACCCCGACTTCCCCTTTACACTGCATGCTGGCTTTGGTCTATGCTTGCACACCCCCCCAACCCAGTAATCAGGTAGCGCATGAACTGATAAATGAGATTTTAACCCCCCTGCCATTCCCAGCACATCTGTGCAGAGACATCATTGCTGCCTCCGCTCTCCAGAGAAACCCCACAGTGTACTTGTAGGAGCTGCTGGGTGGAAACAACCCCTGTGGGATGCCCCTCGGTGGGAATGGGAACAGTTCCCATCCCACAGGCTGAATCCTAAAAGTCCACTTCTAACACTGGCTAGTGCATAGAAATGAAGTGTACAGCGTGGTGGTTACAGAAACCACAGGAGCTGGGTGTACAAAAATAAATGTGATTTTTTATTCAGCTACTAGGTACAGGCAGACCATGACTTTCATCTGTCAGACCTGGGTTAGCACAGCCTGCACAGAGACCTTTAGTGTAGGAGCTGGCTGGCTCAGCGGGCTGTGGAGGGGCAGACAAGCCCCATCAGCAGGATCCAGTCCTGCACCCAAGCCCTCACCACACATCTCTACTTACTCAGGCCTTTTGCAGCTGCAGATGAGCAGCTCACACAGTGAACTTGCTTATTTGTGGACACAAATTCACCATTCAAACAAACAAACAAAAAAAAGTAGCAAGAAAGGCAATAAGGATGTAAACTAGAAGCCTACCCGTAAGATCTGACCTGTTTCGGTTTTTTTAGCTCCCATCAATCTCCAAACCCTAGTTAAGGTGCGTAAAGACAGACTTATTTTGCTGGGAAGAGCTTCACAACCACTCTCAGCAGTTCCCCCTGGACAAAAATACTCAGGGGCGGGGCAGGGCAGGAAGAGGGGGAAACAACAGTGATCTGTGATTGAAAAGCCACTTCATCATAATGGGAACTATTAGACCAGGCTTTTTCAGAGCAGAGCTGTTGTCAGCAGAAGCAGGTTCATTTGGGCTGCTCCACTTGGTGGGTAAGATGTCCCCTTTCTCTTCCACTCTTTCCCCTCTCTAGATTGGCTGTATTATAATGCATCAATTTAATTGTATATTTTCTCTTTGAGGCTGAAAGTCAAAGATGGCAGAGCCTGAAAGCACAGTCATAAACACCAATGTGAAACAGGTAAAAGTTTGTTCATTACAAAACACACATCCTGTATTTCTAAAGCAACTTTTGAAATGCCACCACAGGAGAGGACACACTACAACCAGGAGCTGTGGTGGCCTGAATTGCTTGTGCCTAGGTTTCAGCAGAAGTGGCCTGTCCCAGGGCTGCTGGGCACCTGGTCCCAGTGAGGTCCATGTGATTTCCACATGGGAAGAGGCTGCAGGACTGAACCTCCAGTTGCATGGACAGGACAGGTGCATTTGCTCACACTTAAATTTTGGAGCAGCCAGGGAGAAAGCAGCAGCTTCTGTACATATATAGAGACTTTATTAGACTCTCCAGAACAGACACAAATGAAGGGTAAAACAACCAGTCTGTGCAGAGAAACACAGCAGTGCCCAGCTCAGCACAAACAGGCAACCATGGCTGTGCTGTGCCCACAAATACCAAATTATGAAGCAATCACCTGTGGTGTAAGCTGTCCTCTGAGCATATGGCACTTACCAGACAGGTTAGTGTTTCACAAGTGCCTGCCCCATCCTTGGTGGCCTGAAGATGAAGATTGGGCTTGGTACCTCTTCTCCAAAGGCCCTCTGGCACCAGAAATGATGATGCATGGGTGATGCCTCCAACACTCAACCCCACCACCCTGGTCAGTGGAGCCCTCTGTCCCCCTGCTCACCCCACCTCCCCAAGCTCCTTCTTTGCTGTCCCCCAACCCCTCTTTCCTCCCTGTCCTGCAGAAAGACCCCAGTGAGGCACTGGTCATTGCAGTGACCACCAGAGCCATCTTCAACCTGGAGGAGGAACACAAGCTCTACCTGGAGAAAGGCAAGGAGGAGTACGCCAGGCACCAGCAGGCCAACCAGGACAAGCCCCTGCCACCAGGCACAGCCTTCGCCTTCATCCAGGTGAGCCCCACGCCTGGCCAGGGGCACATGCAGACACTCGCAGGATGGGGTGAAAGCTCAGCTTTCCCAGCTTTAGGTCTCAACTCCCATCACGGGGTGCAGATATGCCTGTCCTGGCCTCATTGCAAGGCATTGAGACCTGTGCTCCTCACCAGTCCTACATGTCCACCTTCCCCCGGCAGGGTATCCTGCTCCCTGCCCTCCTGGTGATGGCTTTTGCAGGATGGTTGCTCCATCTGGCTCTCCATAATGTTAGCCTTGCCAAAGCTGACAGATGCAGCACAAACCACTAACCTTAACTGCAAAAGAGCCCCAGCAAAGCCATCGCAGTCATGCCCCTCCAAAAGAGTCTCATCTTCTCCTCACAGGCGGTGCAGTATGTGAACGAGAAGATCCTGGAGAGTAACCCGGCAGAGAAGGACCTCTTTGACATCCTGGTGCTCTCCAACAACAGCCCGGAGAGCGGTGTGCGCATCATCAACAGCGCCAAGCACTATGGTAAGGGGGACCCCATCCCCAGGGGTGTCTGCTTCCCCCTGGGAGCCTGCAAAGCAGATAAGGCACCACAGTGGAGCATCAGTGGCAAATACAGAGCCATGGGACACAAGGGGAAGGGGTTATTTTGGAAACAAGCCCAATTCCTGCCAGCCCCATGCAGCTTGCCCAGGGTGCTGGAGCACACCCAGGGTACAGGCTCCTTGGCAGAGCCCGGCTCCCTTCGGCCATATCCTTTGCACCAGGGGGTCTGGCAGCATTTTGCACAGCCTAGGCATCCTCAGGCAGCTACTAAAGTAAAGAAACAGGGTTCTTAAAAAAAAAAAAACTAAATCCCAGAGTGCTGTCAGGAAGGCTCATTTAAGGGAGGGATGAAGGGAATATTTAACTGCACTCTGCAGTTTTGTAGGATCAACAGGGCAAGAAGATGCAGCAAGAACAGGGGCAGGTTCCCCACACAGCACTGGGAAATTAATTGCCCTGAGCCTTGCAGCAAACCACACCAAGACCCCAGGAGGGGAGGGGGGTGCTGTGAGAAGGATGTTGCCCCATAACAGACTTTGCTCACAACCCCTGACCCAAAGGCCTGGAGATCTCCAAGTTCTGCTTCGTCAGCGATGAGGACTCCACGCAGTACCTGAAGTCCCACAGGGTCAAGCTCTTCCTCTCAGCTGACAGGACAGATGTCTGCAATGCCCTCCGGAGAGGTGTGTTCCCCCCTCCATCCCACGTCCCCAAACCCACCGCACTTTTCCCAAGCAGCCCAGTACCAAGTGGCAACACCAGAGCCCATGCTCTCACAAGGGCAAGGGGGTGAATGACATGTTGATTACTAGTACAGTCCTAAACAGTTCAATCTCCTCTTCTGTCCCCACCAGTAGCCTGCAAACACACCAGGGTTTCTCAGATGCCTTCACAAGTCACCAAGTGCTTTATGCATAATTCTGGCCATAGCTCTGCCATGGGCTGGTCATTCCCTGCCTGACATTTAAGCCCTTCTAACCAAAGATGCTGCCCATTGCTGCTCCCTGGATCAGTGAGAGTGCATCAGCAATTCCCAGGGCTTTGTGAGGATGCTATAGAAATTTGCTTTCTTGGTACATGCAGAGTTACCATGTGCTCGGTGATAGATATAAGCACATGCCTGACCTGGATCAGAGGAAGTGCAGTCTCCCCAACTAATGGGGTTAATCACCTCCTTATTAATTTGCTTGGGTATGAGCCCATCAGCTGGCCAAGGTCCTTCAAGGCCAGCAGCAAGCCATCTGCAGCCTGGGCTTTCCTTTGCTACACAGCACATTCTTGGAGCCTCCTTGAAGAGCATCATTGCTCTGACAAGTGTCTCTCATCGGGGGGCCTCAGTCCACGGATGAGGGCGGGGAGGGAGCAGCCTGTAGGAAGAGACCTGTAATTAAGCCAATTACCCCAATCAAGTGGAGGTGCCAGTCCCTATTACTCAAAGCACAGAGTGCTAAATCTGGGCATTAAAGCCAGGCTTGGCAGGATGAGCAAGCACCAGGAGGAGGGCTGCTCATGCCTACACAACCACCCATCATCTCTTAGCAGACTGAGTATCTCTCCAGACATCAGTCTCTGATCAGCAGCACTTTCTTATCTGTTCCCATCCCCATGGGGGGATAATACAGCCCTAGAAAGGCTGGGCTGACCCCCACAGAAAGACCCCTGGCTTGGAGACCCCAACATTTGCCGTGTGGGACAGGGCTGCAGCAGACACGTGGGGAGGAACTGGCCACGCACAAGCTGCCCCCAGGAGGGGGTGTCCCTCCTGAGCCTCACCTTGCTCTGTCTCACAGGGGTCTCGGCAGCGCTTGTCTTCCAGCAGGAGGTACAGGCCCCCAGCACCCCTCTCCGCGTGGTGTTTGATGGGGATGCTGTGCTATTCTCCGATGAGACGGACCAGGTCTTCCGGGAGCAGGGGCTGGAGGGGGCAGTGCAGTACGAGCGGGCGATGAAGGCCGTGCCCATGGGAGAGGTAAGCAAGCCATCCCACTTTGATGGGCATCCACAGGCTCTGCACCCACCATGAGCATCTCTCCCACTAGGGCTTTGCCACGAGTAGCGGAAAAAAAGCACAAATCCTTACAGGTTTCCTTTGCATCCACCACTCGGTCCCTGGTGTGGGCCTGATCCGGAGTCCCACTGGAGATGGATCTGGCCCAATGTCTCCTATAAGTGAGCATCAGCTCCCAAATATCCAGGGTTGTGCTTACCTCCACTTCACCTTTTGTAGGCTGGGACCTCTTGCTGTGCAAGTCCCTGCAGGACTCAGACGCAAAGGCCCTGCTCGCTGGGATGTACCTTCCTGGTCACTTTGGGATTAGGATGAACACCACAACACTCACCTTCCTCCCGAGCACCCCAGTGCACAGCAGCAGTCCCAGCACTGCCCAATCCTGCACCCCACAGGTGTCCCTGTGCTCTGCAGAGCCCTGAGAGACCCTGGAAGAGGAACAAGTGGCTTGTACAGACAGAGTAGATGTCTCCTTATTTCCCACCCACTCCCAAGTATCTTGCTGTGCTTCCAGGGTCCCCTGAAGGCTTTTGCCATGCACCTTGGGAAGATCCGCAAGAAGTTCAGCCAGGAAAAAGCCCCCATCCGCACCTACCTGGTGACTGCCCGCAGTGGCCAGGACATGGGCATCCGAGCCATCAAGACACTCCGGGAGTGGGGTCTGGCCATCGATGAGGCTTTCTTCATGAGCGGGGCTCCCAAGGGCCCCATCCTCGCCCAGATCCAGCCCCACATTTTCTTTGACGATGGCCTTCATAACATCCAGGGGGCTCAAGATGTGGGTGTACCCTCTGCCTGGGTCCCTTCCTGCTGCTGACGGGCTGCAGGCCAGCAGTCCTCCCTCCCAGCAGCACAGGGGACTGGGCCAGTTGAAGGCAAACCTTCTGGTGGAGAGGGAAGGATTTCCTAACCTGCAGCAAGCAAACCTCAGGGAAAGGGGGCAAGAGCATTGCATGAGAGCACGGACTACCACGCAAGGCTTGATGCTCACATCTGCTCTTGATATGAGGTCCTTTAGATCTTAGAATAAAGCCAAAAGATGCAACTGCTCCAGGAAGGAAGGACAACCTTGTTGTGACACTGAAGACTATCACCTACCTGCCCTGTAGGAGCTGGAGACTTTTCTCTTCTGCAAAGAAATAAATGAAGGTATTACCCCACACATGAGCTAAAGGAAGTATGAAACCAAGCACTAAAAATGCTAACTTTGGCTGTGCTCAGACAGTCTCCAAGATTTACTCCCAGGACCTCTGCCCAAAGGAAGCCCTCAAGACCCTGCCTCACCAGACACACTCAGCTTGGTTTCCTGGGGAGGCTGATGTGTTAGCAAGTCCTTCAAGCAGCTCCAGCCAAACTCAGCAGAGAGAGAAAGACTTCAAAGCTATAAAGGACCTACAAGCTTTTTAGAAATGGGTGACCAGGTTGAAGAAAGCAAGCCCAAGCTGTGCTCCTATAGAGAAGAGAGTATACCACAAGTCACCTTTCCTTAGGCACGTAGGTTGCTCACAGAGTGCCATTAGGAGACCCAGGCCTGTCGGACACTGAAGCTGCAAGAGATGGGCCAGGGACAAGACTGCAACCCAGGCCTGAGGTGTATCCAGGAGGCAGAGCTGCCATATAGCTCTGATGTCGCTCCAGGAGAGGGCACTGGAGATAGGCTGCCTACAGCACAAGCCATGCAGGGGCCAGGGTTGCAGACCAGCACCCCACGGACCAGGGCAGGACTGGGTGCCCAGGCCGGAGCTTAAATGGGTCTCCAGCGCCGTGGGCAGAGGGCATGGGTGGGGGGTCCCAGGTGCAGCTGCTTGGCACAGATGGGGTTTGTGGGTGTGCTCAGGACCCTGCCCAGCACCAAGCCACCCCCCATGCAGGGATGTCTCTCCTCCAGCAATTTGGACTCTGCTCCTAATTTTCCCGGGGAGCAAGCAGCCCCCTGAGATTCATTTGCAGGTTTCTTCCCCCAGGGCTAGATGTGAGCAGTTGCCACTAGAGGCCACTGTGCTGCCTGGGGACATGGCACCCCGAATTCCTGGGAGCTCCCCAGAACCACCTTGTAAGAAAATACAAACTGGTTGCTCAAGGCAGTGCCTGCTGGGTGGCAGTGGGATTATGAATGGAGGAGATAAAGGTGACTGGGGCTTAGTTTTTTTAATCTCAGCGTAATCAGAAAGTAATTTTTTTTTTAAAGGCTTCACAAGCATCACTCTCACCAATGCTTTCTTCCCCCTCATAAATAAATAAATGAGCTTCCCCCTGTGAGCACTTGTCCCTCACACCCATGTTCAGCAGCGTGGGAGGAGGGCTGGGATTACTCGGTGCTCCTTTAAGGACAACCAGTTCTTTTATCCAGTCTTATACGCGTGCATCAAGATGGGTTAAATACACAAGAAACCTTCAGTGGGCTTTGGATTAGGACCCTGAACATCTTCTTGCATCTGTGTCCCCAAGCCCACTCCCCCGAGCTGCTACCCTGGGCTTGGGGGCTCTGCACATCTCACCCTAGCAAGGGGAACTGCTGGCCCCGCCATGCCACCGTGGCCACCATATGGGTCCAAACTCGGCACTGCCAGGGTAGGGCAGGGCAGGCATGCCTGTTTGCAGGGCTTTGGTAGGATGTCACCTCCAAAGATGCAAAGCCCAGCACCGTTTTGGCACCCGCAGTCTGGCCCCTGGCCCTTTTGCTCAGTCCAGATGCTGAAATTAGATGTCTTGAGGTAGCAACATCAACAACATCAGCTACTCATCATTTGCTAATAACGCTAAGCATCCGTCAGCCTCAAGCGCTGAGCAAACATTAATTACGGGATGCTCAAAACATGCCCGGTGAGCAGGTTCGTCCCACTTTTATGCAGGTCAGATACCACTGGGCTCGGTGCGGGGATCCAAGCACCCATCTCCAGCCCCTCTCACCATGTACAGCTGGCTGCTTCAGTGGCAGCTGGCGGTGGGGACGTAGACCCAGCGGTGGTGGTGGTGGTCCTGGACATCCTCCGCCACTCCAACCCATCGCCTTTGCTGGCAGGAGCTCGGTCAATGCCTTGGCTGAGGGGGAACTAGCTGAGTCAAGGGTGGTGGGGACAGGCCCACGTGAGCCTTTGCAGGATGCGAGCTGCTGAGGCAGGGGGAAGGCGCCGCGCGCCTTCCTCCGGCACTGTCAGCACAACAGGGTATGACAGGGCGAAATATGTCCAAAATGGGAAAAAAGGAAGGAAGTTCAGGGCTTGCAGGGTTGCGTCATATGGGGCTAAGTGCAGCTGCTTTGGGCCATCGCTCAAAGGTGTAGCATCAAAACTGCCCTTTACTGCCCCGCTCCAAAGATGGAGCATCAAAAACACCCTCCAGCAAGGACTGCTGCAGCTTCACCCCCTGCTGCAAGGGCAAACTTGTTGTTTCTGTCTTAGAGGCATCTGTAATAAGGTCATGAATGCTTGGGATGTTCCTCAGGTCTTGGCTTTCTGAGGCATTTTAATTTCCCTCCTTCAAGAGGTTGCTAGTGCCAAAGGGTCTCCTGCTGCTGCTACAGCCCAAAGCAGGTTTAGCTGCTGGGGCTGGTTGCGGGATGCTTCTCTAATATCCATCTCAGGCTTTGGGGGCCAGGGCAAGGCAGGAGCAGGTCACACCACCATGCCACCCACAGGGACAAGCTCCCTTTGAGCCCTGCTGTCTTTCACACCTTTCCACTTCAGGAAAAGAAATGAAGGGGTGCAAAGGGGTGCAAAGGGGGCTCCAAGGACAGGCACTTGATTCTGGCCGTTGCTTTTCAGCAAGCCCGCGCCATCCCAGCCGAAGCTGCCCAGTGTCGGGGTCCGCCTGGCACTGACCCGCCATTGCTTGGGACACCCCCATGACACACTCCTGGTGCAGGTAGGGAAGCAGGCGATGCCCCCACCCCGCTCAGCCGCAGGCAGGCCGGCTGCCTCCTCCACTGAGCCCAGCCTTGTCAGTGGTGCCGAACAAGCGGCCCTTGTTTCGGGGCGGCACATGACCCCAGGGATCAGAGGCTGCAGCCAGCTGGCCCCATGGAGTTTGCAGGAGACCTTTGCCCAGGAGCGTGTCCTTAATCCCCCACTCACTGCACCAGTCAATTTAAGGTTGCAACACTAAAAAAACCCTACTTAGCACTAGGAGAGAGAAAGGAACTTTTTATGAAAAGGTGGTGCTGCAGGGAGGGAAGATTGGCAGGTATTTAGCTGCTAACAGACATCTGTATTGGCAATGTCTGAGCAGTTCGGCTTTATTGTCTTCTGGCTGCAGCAGGAGAGGATGCTGGAGGCTGCAGGACCTGGGCACAGCTGTGGTGTCTGCCAGGGATGCTCCCACACCTCCCTCCACCCATAACCTACACGCACCTTTGGGGATCTTCACATTTTTGACCTAACCCTAAACCACCCCAGTGGCAGACCTCCTTGGGAAACACTCAGGGGTTTGCAGCCAGAGAGGCTGAGATGCCAAGTCCCACGCTGCAAGTAATTATTAACAGGGTGTTTTGTGTGCAGAAGCTCAGAGAGACTGTGCAAAGCCACAGACTGTGTTTGCTGAGGTGCTTAAACATGGGTTTAAGATCTTAACCCCAGGCAGGCACGTTGGAAAATGCTGGCTGCGGTGGCAAGTGAAGCCGGTGCTTAGGAGAAAGGTGACAATAAATAGGTGGGAATTAAGAGCCTTTATGAGCATATTCACACAGCAGCACCCGCCCCAGGAGGTCAGGATTGATTCACCAAAGAGGAGCTCGGTTGTTGCCCCCACTCCAAGGAAACACATTGCCATTTTAAGCCAATCCTTGGGTGACCATGGGGTGTTGGCCCTCGTCTTTCCGAGCCCACCCTCCTCCCAGGACCAGAAGGCTGAATTGCTTTCGTGCTTTGTCACATGGAGGAGATGTAATTGCATAAATGATGGTCTTCTCAAGGCAACTTCAGATGGCAATTAAAGGAAATAATTAAACGACATCTAGTGCTGGCCAAGAAAATGAGATGGATGGCATGCTTGGATGAGGCTGGAGGCACATCTCTGCATCACGCATGGAGATTCCATCTGTGAGCCGATATCCCCTGCCCCAAGCCAGGCTCGTGAGGCCCCGGGGACCACGGCAGGGATTGCTCAAGGCTGGCGATGAGGTGAGTTGGATCCCGGTGCTCCCCATCACATCCTGGCGTGGGAGTCAATGAATTGATGCCATCATTGCCACTTACCACCCCATCCCGTCAGCCGCTGGTCACGCTGCCTGCTGCCATTGCCTGCCAGGGTTGTTGTTGCCTGTCCCTGGCAATTTCAGCCTGCTGCAAAATAACTCGGGTGAGGCAAACAACCACGAGATCCCTGCCTGAGGAGCAGACAGGGCTCACAGACAGGGTGAGGCAGGTCCCCTCCTCCCCAAGATGGGTGCCAGGCGTGTCCCCGTCCGCGGGGGAGGATGGGCTGGGGGATGTGGAAGGACGTCCGATGCCGAGTAGGGTCAGGCACGGGCAGGTGGCGCGGGGGTGGCAGGGATTTGGGCAGGGCCACGGAGCGCGTGGGATGCGGGGACGGGCGATGCTGAGTTTGGCAGCAGCCTGGCGAGGCATGGCGGCATACAGGTAAGCCCTAGTGAAGACACCAGAGCAGCTCAAAGGCTTGAAGACCATAAGCATAAAGCCTTCTTTTTTTTTAAGTAGCTAGGGGAAAGGCTGGAAGAGCAGGATATGATGGAGAAGGTCCACTGGGCTGAACCCCATGCTCAAAGGCCGCTGCTGTTTGCCCTGATGGGGATGGAGCCACACTCAGGGCTCCTGCCCATCGTGACACCCAGCCGTGACACCTGGCCACTGGTGAGCCACCCTCGCCTGCCCCCGGGATCAGGGTTTGCAGCGTGAGACACACCAAGGGAACAATTATCACCCATCCTAAGCCTTTTGCAACTCCACTTAGCGTCTCCCCAAGGTCACTGCAGTCTGTGCTGGCAGCCAAAAGATGTTTAAGCAGGCTGCCAGCCAGCTCTGCCTCCAAACCAGCCCCAGCCAGCCAGCACCGACAGACCAGGGATTGCCACCATCCGCGATGCCCAGGACATCTCCCCCAGCACCCACAGCACTGGGACATGGTGGCCAGGGCCTGGATGAGTCCCTTTGCTGTGCCCAGTGCAACCCCTCCCCTGCTCCCGGGTTTCCCATCAGCCAGAGCTGCTACTAAAGCACCTTCAGGTTTGCTTTTGCAGGTGTCACCCAGAAAAAGGGTGTAATTTGGGATGTGCCAGTGCCGCTGGAAAATGCACCCTCGCCTAGCAAACTGTACCTCGGTTTAGGAAACGGCGTTGGGAGTGGGCGAGGTCCTGGCACCGTTCCGGGAAAAAGTTAGCACCGCTTCGCTCGGGGGCTTGGGGCCAGTGAATCAGGCTCCGCTAATTAGATGCATCCAGCAGCTTCACGCCGGCACTGGGACCTTGAGTTGGAGTCAGGATGTTTGCAACCAGACCTGCCCAGGCTTGTGCACCTGTAGGCTCTGCTCGGCTCAGACCAAGCAATAGTTTTTTTTCCTTTAGCAACGAGCTGCAAAATCCCAAATGCATTTTTCTGAATTTGAAGAAGACATTCATCATCTAGAAATCCCACCTGCAGCTTTGCATTTAACCTCTCTTGGCCAAAAAATAATCGGTGTTTCTGAACTGAAGCTTTCCTTGCCCTTTAGGTCGTTGCAGTTGGGGGCATCGGCTACTGCTGTGATAAATAAATAATAAAAAAAAAAAAAAAGTGGAGGAAAGGGCGAAGGCAAATGGACAGCCTAATGTGAGGAGAAAGAGGCTGCCGTAGCATCCCTGCCAGAGCGCTGCCAGACTGCAGGCAGGGGAGTTGCAAGAGCCACCCCAGAAAATAAAGTGTTTGAAACTAAGTGGTGTCAGGTCCCCGTCCGCATGGCAAAGAGCAGGTGGCACACCCCAGCGTCACCCGGGGAGGGGACCCCAATCTCCTGGGGCTGGGGCTGGGATGCACCTCCCCGCGGGAGCCGTCAAGGCTGAGTCATTCGACCCCCCTTGGGAATCCTCTCCTGCAGAGATCGAGGTTGCGAAAGCATGGCCCGCTCCCAGGGGCGTGTCACCTCACGCCCACGGCAGTGGCCGCTGGGGATGGCATTCCAGCTCACCCCCTGGAGCCGGGGGGATACGGGGGGGGGGGGCAGGGAGACAGACCAGCAAGGGAAGGGGTTTATCCACCTTGCTGAAAATAGGAGGGAGGAGTGACAGGTCCATTTCTTGCACATCTCTGCCTGCTCCAGATGCCTCAGCCACAGCACTCCAGGTCTTGCTCCACAAACAGGGAAAAAATGTGTAAAAACCCCCAAATCCGGGCTCATGCCAGTCTATCTTTTGAAGATAACATGGTGCAACTCTCACAGTCCCAGCATATAAATATCCAGACGTGCTCCCAGCTCCTGGTTAAACATCCCCACTGCGCCTCTGAAGGCCTTAACATCAGGGCAAACATCCCACAGAGGTGCTGAGGGAGCCCGAACGCAGAAATCCTGGCTCCTTGCTGGGGCCACCAGTCCCCTGGTGCACAGGGATGGCGGTGTCAGCTCCAAAATCACCAGTGCCAGGGACTGGAAATGAATTAAACACTCTGGGGATAAGCCCCCTGGCCCCTTCCCATGCTGTGAGCACCCAGGAGAGGATCAGTATTGTAACATTCCCCAACACAGCCCCGTCCTCCCTTTTTCCCAGTAAACCATTGGGAAGTGCCTGGGCTTACTGGTGCGATGGACATGTAAGTCACTTAGAGAAGCACATCTAAAAGCAGCGACCCTCTCACCCCGGTACAAGAGCAGCACCGGATGCAGACTCAAGCCCTGCCACCACGAAGCCCAAGGAAAGGCTCGTTCATAATACCTTTGCTAACAGCAAAGATTGCTTGGAATCCCTTGGAATTAAAAAACCAGACACAGACTGGGTCTGGACTGCTTGACCCTCCTGAAAGACTCTGCTCTGCAGCGTGTGATGGTACCGGGCCAGCATGGTGTGCCATCCTCACCAGTCCATCCCTGCACACCAGAGCCCGCTCTATAGCCATGGGATGCTGGGAGAGACTGGCTGGACTGGAAACGCTCGTGGAAGAGCTGCCGTCCGCACCCCAGCCCCGGGGCCAGGTGCGCGTTCCCTGGCTGGCTACAGTTTCCTGACCACTTCAGAGAGGAGGGAGGTGGAGCCGGCTCCACCGCGGGCTCCGGGAGAGCCTGAAAGAGTGTAGAGGAGCCTTGGGCCTGGCGTCAGGACTATCCCTTTTGTCTGCAAAGCACATTTGCAAGGGGGTTTAGAGCCCTTGGAGAGGGTGGGTTTGCTTGGGTGGGACTGCAGTTGGGTTAGTTTATGGCTGACCCACTCCTGCCCGCAGGCACTCAGCGCCGACGCTGCCGGTACCCAGGGGGACAAGAGAAGGATACCCCTGAGTCGGAGCCCACGGCAACAGCGATGCCTCCGGGGTCGGGCTACAGGTGTTGGGGACCTGCCACGCCTTGGCCCCTTGCCCAAAAAGAGCTGCACGGGGTTTTGCTGAGTCACGCAGTGCCACGGGGCTGGGAGGGCTCCGGGTTTTGCTGAGTCAGGGTCAGTGGCACTTGCCTTGACCACGCGCCCGCAGGGCAGGAGGGAAGCGGGGGCTGGCTGAAATAACGGGACCCAGCAGGCTCAGCCTCTGGCTATCGCTCCGGAAAACCTCGTCCTGGTGGGTGCCGTGTCCCACGAGGAGGCGGCAGGCTTCCTGATATCCCCAGCTCGACCAAGGCATGGCAATTTGGACAGCTGGTGGGATGAGACGCAGCCAAGGCAGAAGTACCACCTAAAAACACTCAGCACAGACTGCAACTGGGGGGTGGTGGGCACGGATCCGGGGCAGCGGGATAATGCCTGAGGCCATGGGAGGATGGAAGAGGCTCAGGGAGGTAGAGCACGAAGGACATGGCACAAGCGAGGTGCCAGTGACATGACCCAGCAATTTTCCAGAAGTTGCATGAACATGAAGGAGGTGGGCGAGGGACAGGTACCGCACCACGAAGCCTGGGGTCCCCCACCCCAGCAGTGTCTAGCTCATCCCACACGGGCAGCTGCTCTCCTGTCCCCAAGGCTGGGCACAAGCAGGAGCAGAAAACAAACACCCCTAGCCTCAGGACTTGGAAGGGAAAGCGTCTGTAAATCCGATTTCTTTTTTTTTTTCCCTCAGCTGGTCTCATGGCTGTAAGAGCTCAGTCGGGGTGAACGGGGCAGAGATTAGCCCTGTCCGCCGCCTCCCAAGCCGGCAGGGTGGCACCTCTGAGCCCTGCCGTGACACCCCAGGGGTGGCAAAGAGCCCGTCCGACGCTCCCCAATGCTCAGCCCTGCATCCTGCGGTGGGGGACAACCTCAGGTCTGCTGGTAGCCAGTGCCCCCCCAGGCTCTGCCCGGTACCAGCATCATCCTCAATGGCTGTAGGTGGCCCGGTACCACCGCGGTGGCATTTCGAGGGGGAGCACATCTGGCTTGGCACCCCCCCACCCCCGGTGCCTCCCAAACAAGCTATGGTCCAGGATATGCCCACCTCCCCCAAAAAAACCCAGCCTGGAGGGATGAGTCCCCCCAAACTGGGGGTGTCCTGGGGCCAGGGAGAAGCATGGGGCTTGGGGGGCTGCCAGAGCCCACCTGGCCGGGGGGTGCAGGCATCCCCGTGGGCCCGGCTGCACAATTAAACCCGGCTGGTGACAGCAGGTGGGTGGCCGAGTGCTGGGAGCAGCCGGGGGCTTCTGGCAGGCTGAGCCCTCACCATGCCATGCCGGGGTGGGGGGGGGCTGCACTCAGCAGGGTTCAGGGGTGCTGCTGGCTGCGGGGTGTCCCCCCCCACCTCCCCAGGGAAGAGAGAAAAGCCAGAAAACCTGGAAAGAACAACAACAACAACAACACAAAAAAGCCAAAAAAACAATAAAAAGGAAGTTAAAGACACAAGAAAAGCGAGCACGCGCAGCTGGCCCGGCACCTCGTGATTTATTTAATGGTGTTTATTCCCCCTTTCCCGGAGGCTGAGTCACGGGCCGAGGAGCCAGGGGTCAGGCCTGGGGACTGGGGGGGCGTGAGGCAGCTCCCCCGGCCCCGCACCCCGCGCGGCTGCCCCCGCCC
>WAAD01006570.1:571704-590345 GCA_013389945.1 Fregata magnificens
CCCCCCCTTAATTAACTACACAGGGGGTTTTGGAAAGGCCACAGGCTGACTTCCCTTGCTAGCAGCCTTCTCTCCAGGGCCCTGATCCAGGTGCTTGCCAAACCCTCTGGCCCTTTGGGAGGGCTGAGGAAAAACGGGTCCATCCAGGACCTGCCAAGCATTCCCCATTCATCCTCTCCCCTCTGGGTAGAGGGATGCCCTGCAAACATCTCGGCTGCCCAGGTTTCTTCCAGTCCCAGCAGAGATGCACTCGCAGGGCAGAGGGTATCCATCGGATACCTGCGCTACAGGGACTTCTCCCAAAGTATCACCCCGCAGCCCTAAATCCCTCTCTGGTGGTGGTGCTGATTGCCTTTTCTCCCTCCAGCTCCTCCAAAGTCTTCCGATGCCCGCGACTGAGCATTTTATTCCTTTCCATCCCAGGGGCTTGCCAGCCTGCACCGAAAGCCCCAGCAGCTGTATCTCTAGCCGCAGTGTGCAGAGCTGCTGCTCCTTGCAACCCACAGTTCCTCTGCAAACCTGCCAGCAAAGCAGCTTCCCAGCCAGTTTCAGCTTTTCAATAACGCAGGTGTTTTGCTTGGCTTCCTCCCATCTTTTTTCTCTTACCTATAGTGAACCACATGCCGGCCCGCAGATCTTCCCACTTCTCTTCTGTCCTGTCTCCCTGTCCTAAAAGTCCTCCCCTGCAAGCACCTATCCTACTTCTCCTCCCTGATTGATCCTTTTCACGCCCGCTGTAATGAGGTGTGAACACTGGAGGCAAAGGCTGGGAGCTCATCACTGCCAAAAACAAGAGGAGGGCACTGTCTAGATAAGAAGCTGGTCCCTTTTTCAGTCCTAAGAGATTTTTTGGTCTTTAATCCCTGATTTTAGCCAGCTGCCTCTGCTCATGGCTCCCTTCTCCTCTTTTGCAGGCCCAGTACTATGGCGAGATCGGCATCGGGACCCCCCCCCAGAAGTTCACTGTGGTCTTCGACACTGGCTCTTCCAACCTCTGGGTGCCATCTGTGCACTGTCACCTGCTGGACATCGCCTGCCGTAAGTGTCACCGGTGCCAGCCACAGCTCAATAGCTTCTCCTTCCCTGCAAAATGCAGATCCTGGCATTGCAAGAGGAGAAACTGAGGCAGCAGCGTGAAAGGCTTGCCAGAGGCTGACGGGCTCTTTAGGGTCAGAGCTGGAAATAGGATGCCAACCTCCTGCATCCATCCTTCATTACTCCCTTCCTGTTTTTTCCCCTCTGCATCACCCACACACAGCTTCAAACCTTCCCCAACAGCCTCGGCCCTGCAGCTGGGGAGCAGCATCACAGGTTGTGATGTTTCTCCCCAAATTATAGACTGACGCTGCTGTTGCCCCATTGTGCAAGGCTGGTGAAAAAAAATCAACCTCTTGCCAGATCTGATAAAACTGTCCTAGTTTCTGGTTTGTTGCCGCACGGAGCATGTGCGTGCATGTTTATGGATTTATAATTAATGAGAGCCAGGTAGGCACGATGAGATGAGAATGTCTTAGGGACTACAAGTTTTTTTGCTCTGTGGCATTCCTACGCAATAAACCTCCACAGTTGAAGGTGTCAAACCTGGCTATGGCAAAATGCCATTTAAAAGTCACCAGCTGTGCTGCTTAAGCAGAGCGGAGAAACCTGTGGAGCCAACAAATGCAACCGTGAAAGGTAGCCCGCAGTGCTCCTTGGGAGTAGGGAGGAAATTTGGACTTCTTGTACGGCCCTGAGTTGGCCAGAGAGGAGACGGACCACCTTTTTGCATATGTGAAATGAGACTTAGGACACTGGTAGGGTGGTGAGGTCCAGACCTGGTATGTTTTGGGGGTTCCTGATCTGTAGTAGGGAGCTGGTTTCTCAAGGCAGTGATGCGGAAGGTGCTGGGAGCAAATGGCTCATTTTATGAGTATGCAATGAGCCTAACCTCCTGCCAGACCAGGATGCAGACGGCCCAGCCGGGGAAGTCCCGTATAGTGTGCCGGTTTCCATAGGGCTTGGCTGGTTCGTCCTCAGCCACTGTCTGCCCCCACTCAGTGAGCAGCTGTGGAGCCAGGCTGGCTGAGCTCGCCACACGCCACTGCCCAACTCGTGATTCGGGAGGAATCTGTGGAGGAGGAATCTGCCTGGCCATAAAACCGGGGATATCTTACAGTTCCCAACTCTTCCAAGGGGAAAAGCAGCTTAGACTAGGGGAAAGGCCTTCTCCTCTGCAAATAAAAGAATACTTTGAGCCCTCTCTGCACAAAAAACAATGACCATATAAAAAAATTTCCAGCTAGCCTTAGTAAAAGAAACAGATAAATCCATAAAGTGAAAATGTTCATGCCCAGAGCAGGCTGTATTTAAAGCCACCCTGGTTCCCCATAGCACAGGGGACACATTTTGCTCTGCTGTCTAATGCACCCTGAACACCAGCCACGTAACCTCTAGGCTTTTAATACCCAGTGGCCAAATCCGATTTAATAGCCAAATTGGATCTGCCCACCTAATTCCCCAGATGTTGGAAATGCTTTGTTAAGCAGTCTGGGCTTGGCAAATGCTGGGTTCAGGCCCACCTTCACATCATCGAGTGTCCGTTTGTCCAGATGAGCCGGGTAGTGTGGGGTTAGGTATCAGGGAGCCCTAGGTATCAAGGAGCACTAACATTGTATGTCCCCCTGTGTTCCCCTCCCTGGCTGCAGTGCTGCACCACAAGTACGATGCCTCTAAATCCAGCACCTATGTGGAGAACGGCACCGAGTTTGCCATCCACTACGGGACAGGGAGCCTCTCCGGGTACCTCAGCCAGGACACCGTCACGGTGAGTAACAGTCGCCCTTGCCCCAAGCTGCCCCAGCCTGCTTTCAGCAGAGCGCTCAAAGCCGTTTGATTTCAACGGATCTCCCTTCTGGAGTGTCCTACTAGTATAGAGCATGCTTCAGTGCCATGTTTCCAAATGCTATGAAAGAAGGTGGTAATGATGACTGAGGAAGTGACAATGACCAAGGCAGACAGAGAAGGGGGAAGGTATTAATCAGCAGGTCAGCAGGCTAGGAGCATGGAGCGCATGCATGGTGCCCTGCAAACGCAGTCTCTGGCCATCCCTCCAACCCTCTTCCTCCTGACCCCAGAAATTTCCCAGCCCAAGCGCACACCAGCACCACTGCACAGGCTGCTGGTGGTGCCCAGCGTGTTCCTGGCCAATAGCCACATGGCGGTGGATGTCCACACGGGCAACTGTCCAAACGCTGGCCAGAAATGGGCTCTTCGCTGCCCCATTCTGGTCTGGTGTCGAGAACCGGTGCTTATGTTTGCAAAGGCTGTGAAAGACCTAGAGGGGTTTCCCAGCAGCATTCAGGGCCCAGCTTGAGGTAGCCGGGCTGCTGGTGGTTACTTCCCATCGTTTCCTTTTCAGCGAGCAAAAGCTGAGCTTTCTGTCCCGTGAAGGGCGGGCGCCTTTCATGTCTGCCTCCCAAGTACAGATGCTCATGAGAGTTTGCCAGCTGCTGAACGTCAGCGGTGCATGTGCTCCCAGATTACTTGGTCTCCTGGCAGGGATAAAAGCATGTTTGCTTTGTGGGGGGGAGACAAAGCAAAAGTTTTGAATAAACACATAGATCTAGGGATTTGGGATTTTCTGTGTTAGGTTCAGCTGAAAAGTATTGGCTTGCCAATTTCATCGGGATCAAAAGAAAAATATCCAAGAGGAGCCCGAAGTGGATGGCTCATGCAAGGAGCACTCTTTTGCCTGTCCTTATAGCAGGAAAATTTCAGGCTAGCCTGGAAGCACCAGCCATTGCCTCTGTGCTGCATCCAAAGATGCCAGCAGCTCAGGCTGGGTGCAGGACCCTCTTTGGGGGAGAGGGCTTTTCATGGGCTCGGTGAATCCTGAAAATCAGTGCTGACAAGCCTATGGGGGAGAGCCACAGGGGCTGCCAGCAGCTTTGCACCTCTGGTTTTGCTTTCTGCCCCCTGCAACCCACTAAGCTTTGGGAACATTTCAGTTTTGTTTCATGCCATTTATTTCCGGCATCCTTCGGTTTGCTTAGAAACACCCCGCCGCAGAAAAAGCCACCCAGCCGAGGCTTCCCGCGGCTCTCGCCAAGTGAAGGCACCATGTATGTAGCATTAATGGGTTCACTTACATTAGGTTTGCAAAATACAGACAGAGCAGGCGGAGGCATCTGCATTCGTCCCAGTAATGGAGCGGCGCAGCAAGGCAAACAGCGAACTTTATTGTCCTGTGAAAGTGTGGGCTGGTCTAGGCACTTTCTGACTGAATGCAGGAGCTGAAGTGAGTCAGAAGGAAAATTGCAGCTTTTTCAGGGTTTTTTGGTTTGTAATTATCACCCTAATGCCTGCTTGCTAATTAGCTCTCCACTTCCCGGCAGCTCAGAGGCAGGATTTTGTGCCTGAGCTTGTTCGGGAAGTGGGGATGGCTCTTGGCAGCCAGCACAGCTTGTAGCATTTGGTTTCTGTCTGGGCAGAAGCAAGAGAAACCTCTTGCGTGGAGCCTAAGCAGCGTCACGCTTGCAGTACACAGGAGCAGGGGCAACTCAGAGGGTCAGGGACCTTCAGCTTGGACACCAAGATGCTTCTTCTGATGCACAACATCCGGTAGGCAAGCCCCCTGTTGGGCGTAGTCTGGAAATACAGACATTGAAACATCATTCAGGGTGACACCCCCCCCNGGTGGCACTGACACCTGACCGAAAGGCGCTGGTTGGCAGGTGGTCCAGAGTCCCTCAGCCCTGAATTGTTTTTCGAGAGGGTGACGAGCTCGTGTCAAATATCCTCCCTCCTTCTGTGGAGGAATGATGCCTCATAGCACCGCACTCCTCGGTGCTGCTCACCCTCCAAAGAGCAGCAGGTTCAGCCAGCCCTCTGCTGCTTGGGCATCTCAGCCCTTCCTCACAGCCCAACCTTGGGATGTCCTTCAAGGACAGCAGAGGAAGCATCACCGGCCGTGGGGTGCGAGGTCTCTCCCGGGGCTGCAGTGCAGGTACAACACACAGGAGACGTCCCTTCTCACCTCTCCCCTGTGTCTCTGCAGAGGGGAGGCCGAGCCCCGGTGGCAAACCATGCCACGGAGGCCCTCGCCTCTAGTCTGCCTTTCCCATCCGGCGCTTGCCTGCTCGGCTGAGGCCGCTAACAAGGAGGCCGGGTGAGGTGTGGGGTGCCAACACCTGTCTGCAAAGCGCTGGAGGGCGGCCACCACACAGCCATCCACTAGTAATGATTTTCGGTCGCTCCATGTCTGGGTCAGAGCCAGCCGAGGGGCGGACATGAATGATCTGTCACCTGGTGCCAGCACTCTGCTAAAGATGCTCTTGGGTTTCAGTCCTGCTGCGGACCAAGCGTGGGCAGGGTCTGCTGAGACTCCCCCACCGGGCAGATATCTGCCTCCCTCTTGGGATGTGCAACCAGGTCAGTATTCAAACAAACGTGGTGCTCAGTTTTATCAGCCCATTGCATTTTATTTTTTTTTAAGTGGAAGCCTTATTGAACTTTTGGAGCTGCTGCAGGACCAGCTGTGCTGAGTGGTGCAGTGGTAGCTTTTGTAAACCTGCAGCATACAGCTGGGGTGCTCACCACAGACCAGCGAGTGTATGTGTTGCTGCGAGCTGTTTCGCCCCACATCCTGCCCTGTGGCTTTTAGCTTTTGCAAGGCTCGATCGCCCTTTCCTAGCGCAAGCCTCTGATACCATTAAAGCCAACACTGCCTGTCCCAGCCTTGCGCTATCTAACCCTGGAGGGACATTAGTAATTTACAGGGATCGTTATCTGCCATCAGGTAGGAGAGGCCAGCTTTTCAGTCCAGCCCAGTTCACTACAGGGCTGCTAGCTGGAGGCTGAGAGGCTGAAATCATCCTAGCACGGATGCTAAAATTGCCTGTGGTCGGCCAGAAGCTCAGAAACCTCCTAAACTGCTAGAGCCAGGAGCCAGCAGACATGTCCTACTCCCCGTCAGCAGAGCTACCCTGTTTTCTGCGATCTCCTTCTTTCCGGGGATCTGCCCTTGCGGGGTGTTTCAGCTTTCCAGCGGGGAACGCCAGTCCTTCTTGTGGCTGGCAAGAGAGGTGACCTTTGCATTCACAGTACTCCACTTGCTATTTTTGTGCTTTGGGCTCAACCTTGCTTTCCTGGCTGGGTCTTCTCCCCTCCCACAGGAGGTCTCTGCAGGCTGGTGGCTCTTCTGGGAGATGCAGCAATATCCTGGGGATGTTTCTTATGTAGGGGAGATCACAGAGGTCATTGGCAGAGGTGAGAGGGATTTGTGCTCCCAACCAGGGACGAGTGCAGCACCCGAGGAGGTAGGACATGGAGATGACTTAGATGTCCAGGGTGGGGAAGAGGATTAAAGGCACAGCAAGAGCTTTTCAGACTGGGAGGAAAGGATGAGGTAGGCGATAGGGGAAGGGATGTAGGGGGGACAAAGTGATGTAGGGCCCTCTGTGCAAAGAGAAGGAGCTGCAAAATGGCATGGCCAAGTGCCAGGACCCAGCGAAAGGCTGAAAGTGTTGAGTGAGGTGGGCAAAGAGCAAAGGGGGGCTCCTGCCCGTAGGGGTGTGCTGGGCTTTGCAGGGACTCAGGAGGTGCCACTGTGTGGATAGTGTGGCCTGTCCCCAGCCCTGAGGAGAGTGGCACCAGGGTATCTGGTTTCTGCAGATGCCTATGAATGCAGGGGTGAAAGCAGGCCCAAGTGTGGCAGCGTGTTGAGGGACGCGCTACAGCCTGTGTTCAGCGAGATCCCATTTCCACCCTGGTCCCCCGAGTCAGTTTTCTTTACAATCTGCTTTTCGCTTCCCTCCCCATCTCCCCTCAGCTCGGTAACTTGAAAATCAAGAACCAGATCTTCGGGGAAGCTGTGAAGCAGCCAGGCATCACGTTCATCGCTGCCAAATTCGATGGCATCCTGGGCATGGCATTCCCAAGGATCTCTGTGGACAAGGTCACCCCTTTCTTTGATAATATCATGCAACAGAAGCTGATCGAGAAAAACATCTTCTCCTTCTACCTGAACAGGTAGTGTTGGGTTTGGTGGCGCACCTCTCGTTGGTGAGGGCAAGCCCAGCCAGGCATTTTTCTATGCCTCCCAGTAGCACCTCTTGCTGTGTGCCGGTTTATGCCCTGGCCAGCACTGTTGGGGAGGTCTCAGCAAGGTCTCCTTGCTGGAGCGGTCGGGCCAAAATCTCTTCTGTTTACTGCTTTGAAGTAAGAAGAAGGGAAGTAGAAATGCAGCCATTTCACTGATAAAAAGCTGGGTAGATCTGCTACCGGATTTCTTAACTGTTGAAGAGACACAGGATGTTTCCAGAGGAAAGAGAAATAAAAATAAACAGGGTTGTGATCAGGAGGTTGCATGCTGCTAGTGCAGTCCCCATTAGGGGGGAAAACACAGCCCCAGTTTGTTGCCAAAATCCGTGAGCCACATGCCCACCGCCATGTCACCTCCCAGGCAAGCGTGCCCCCCACCAGTCATCACTAGTGATGGGGCTAACCTCACCCCCCAGGAAATCCTCCTGTGTGGCTCCCAATGCCTTGTCACCCGCTGCTGCTCCCCCTAGGACACCCCATCACCCTCCTGGCACCGCAGGGGGGACTCTGAACTACTTCAGCCCAAAAAGTAGCACGCCGGGAGCGGGGAGGGCAGAGAGGGCTGCTGCTGGCTGCTCAAGTGCCAGCCCTCCCCCATCACCATATTTCTTCCCATCTGCTCAACAGTGAGCTTTTATCTGACAGTAACCTTGAGGATTCGGCTCCAAGGCGGCTGGCTGGCGCAGAGTCGGGCGCAGATAACCTAGCCTAATCAGCCATGTCCAACCCTCCATGGGTGCTTGTTACAAGCTGATTATTTGGGGGGTCCCTGCACCAGTGCTCAGTTCCCCCTTTGCTGTCCCCCTTCTCTGCAGCGAGTTTCTCCAGGTGTCCGTGCAAAAGCACGAAGCGAAAAGTTGCAGGATGCTTCAGCTGGGCCAAAATATTCCCATTTCCCCACCCTGGCCTATCTCACAGTATCTGTCCTTATATTGACATATTGCAGCATGACGTAAGTCATCTGTCTCCAACACTGCTAATGCTGTGCTTCACCCCCAAGCACCCTGGTGTGTGTTTTGGGGGCACACAGAGGGGGTTGTTCTCACCCTCCCCCTGATGTTCATGGGTTTGGGGTTTTTTTCCAGAGACCCCACCGCTCAGCCTGGTGGTGAGCTGCTCCTGGGAGGGACCGACCCTAAGTATTACAGCGGCGACTTCAGCTGGGTCAACGTCACGCGCAAAGCCTACTGGCAGGTCCACATGGACGCGTAAGTCCCCCCTTCACCTGACTGTCTGCATGGGGACACATGTGGAGACAGCTCACTCCTGGGGCTGGGCTGAGACCCTCCCCGAAAAGGAATCATCTCGATTCCTGTGACACATCCACACCAAAAAAAAGCAGATTAAAATCCCACCCTAAGGCTGGGTCATTTGTTGCTGGAAGGGGAGGAGAGGCAGAAAACAGCAGGAGATGTACTGCAAAATCCTTTCCTCTTGTTTATGGCTTGGCCCTTGAAAATGCCTTCTGCACCCTTGCGAAGCGGGGAAAAATGCTGGCATGTCCTCCTTGCAGGCAGGGCGAGCCCATGGATTAGACCCCAGCTTTGCTCAGCTCTCAGCGAGGCCTGAGCTGTGTGGCTCACTTGCACACAGCTCCGGAGGAGCAGGATGAGGCCCCAGGAAGCCAGCCCTTGACTGAAGGGCACGGCGCGGCAATCAGTGCACATTGTTGGAGGCAGAGGGGAGGAGAGTGGGCTGAGCTGATGGCCGCCAGCCCTGCGGTCTATTCTGAGCTCTCCCACGTGATGGGAACTTAAAAGTGGCCTGTGATCAGAGTGTGTCCTTTCCCTGGGGATCGCATCCCGCCCCAGCGCAGGGTTTTAGTTCTCATCTTCCCCCAGCCCTGCCCCATTGGCAAAGCGTGGGAGACCCTTGGCTGGAAGGCTTTACCTGTCTGCGCTGCTGTGAAATGCAATGCAGGTGAGGAAGCAAAGCAGCTCCTGTCTCGCCCCTTCGATGTACATGAACCCTTCCCTTGCCCATCACCCCCTCAGCCATCACACTACCCCTTTAACCCTTTGATTTTTGCAGTAGCAGAGGTCATACAAGTCCCTAATGCATCGCCCTTAGCTTGCTCACGTGCCCGTTCGTCACTGTGTTTAGCAGGCAGGGTACACAGGCAGCACTCTGGGTGGCCTGCAGAAATGCTGTAATGCACCAAGGTACCCGCACAGTCGGGGACAGGCGAGGGCCCTCCGGGGAGCCAGGGTGTCCGTGCACTATGTCAGTGCTGCATCAGGATTTCTGAGCACCTGTCCTTCCTGGGCGTCTGTTGCAGTCCTCTCTCGCGTGCCTACGTACTGCCCAGGCTCAGCTGTCTTCAACTCTGCCTGCTGCTCCCCACAGCCTTCGCTGGAAGGCCTCTAAGGGTTGTCTTCTGTCTGGGCATCTCTCCGCAGGGTGGACGTTGCCAATGGGCTGACTCTGTGCAAAGGGGGCTGTGAGGCCATTGTGGACACAGGAACCTCGCTCATCACCGGCCCCACCAAGGAAGTGAAGGAGCTGCAGACAGCCATTGGTGCAAAACCACTTATCAAAGGCCAGGTGAGGCCCGACTGGGAAAGCGGGAGTCCATGGCCATTGCTCATGGCCATCCACACTGATGCCCTGCTTTGCACCCAGATGCTTCTAGAGACCCTGGTTTTCTGCTCCCTCTGCTCTCCGTTCCCAGCCTGTGCTCCTAGAAAAGCCCCTAGCATAGCAGGGACCCCTCCGTCCTTTGACTCTGCTCATGCTCTTGGTAGAGGGCACAGTCCCATGAACTTCGGGAGGCTTTGGGTCATCTCTGCTGCCCATCTCTGGGAGGCAAAGAAGAAGGGGTGCAAGTTGCAGCTGAAGCCAAGGATTCATGTTAATGTGAGTCCAGAGGCACTTTAATACAAATATATTTAATACAAATGACAACCCTTCCCTGCCAAGCTTTTAACCATCTTAGTGAATCTCTCAAGGTCATCTCTCCTCCCTGAAATTGTGGAGGAACAGGGATTATAAGGACCCTTTAGGAAGGATGCTCTGCTCTGAAACCCCTCCCAAATCACAGAGCCATGAGCACTTGTAGGGTTTTTCTGCAGTGTGGGGAGACCCCATGCTGCAGCAACAACTGGCTTAGACCTGCCACCCTCCCCAAGACTCGCCAGTGTTAATTAAACCGGTTTTGTTTGTTCATCACACCGTGAGTTCCTGTCTGTATCTCTAGGCTGTATCAAGCCATGTCTCCCTGTCCTGTGGCAGAGGAAAGACCCCAGCCCTGCTGTGTCAGGTGCTGTGCCCTGGGGCTCAGCAGAGCCAAAAGCTGAACCCAGCATCCTTTGGCTCCATCCCTATCCCTAAAATCCTCTGGCCCCTCAGCTTGCAGCCCTGGGCAGGGAGCAGCCTACTTACCCCAGCTCAAGCCTCTTCTGCACCCTGAGATGAGCAGTTCTTAGGGAAAAGAACTGCCCTTTCCTGAGGGTGCGGGAGCTGCCGTGTAAAGCCTTTACTGTTTCTGTTTCAGTACGTGATCCCCTGCGATAAGGTGTCATCTCTGCCTGTCGTCACACTAACACTAGGAGGGAAGCCCTACCAGCTCACCGGAGAGCAATATGTCTTCAAGGTGCGTCCAGGCAGCTTTTGCCAGCCCTACGCTTCTTCCCCAAGGCCTAACTTTTGCCTTTTCCACTCAAACTTCAGCCATGAAATCCAAAATGCAAGAGCAGCAGAAGCGAGGCTGGAGCTGGCACTTGAGAAAAAGTCTGAAAGGTTGGGGTGACAGGGTGATGGCACTGGCTGATGGACCCAGGCAACCTCACTAAAGTTCTGCAGGAACGAGACCCCGTGTGTGGTGCTCATGAGGGATAGCAAGATGGGAGAGAAAGGGCAGGCAGGCTGTTGCATCACTTTCTACAAATACTTTGCCCTTTTCTGCTGGATTCTGGTGCCATGAGGCCAGCCTCGTCATAGCAGATGCCACCAGCCTGGCATTTAAGACATCAGGGTCAACTTGTAAGGACCATCTTGTGCAGATTTTCAACAGCGGCTCTAATTCAGAACTGCGTGGGCTGCGAGGTGTATGGGCACGTGCAGCTTTACTTGATGCTTTGCTACGTAAGGGCTCTGGGAGGGAGAGCTGGGTTTGGAGATGTGGGAGTGGCGGGTTGGGAGTTACTTTTGCAAGCTGTGGATCTCGGGCTGGGAGAGGCTGAAGCGCAGCCAGCATTGGCAGGTGTTATTGCTGAGCCTGCGGGGTTGAGGGAAACTGAGGACCTCCTCAGACTGAAGCTCTCACTCTTCTCTCTAGGTTTCTGTACAAGGAGAGACCATCTGCCTGAGCGGCTTTTCAGGCCTGGATGTCCCACCCCCCGGGGGCCCACTCTGGATCCTGGGAGATGTCTTCATTGGTCCCTACTACACCGTCTTTGACCGTGATAACGACTCTGTTGGCTTTGCCAAATGTGTCTAAGCGCCTGATCCCCACTGCCTCTGCCACACACACACTTAAACACATGCACAGGAGCCATAGAGAAAGATTACCAGGATTAGAAACCCAGTGAGTGGAAAGGAAAAAAACAAAGAAAAAGAAATGGAACTAGATTTAAAATTACATGGAAAATAGTCATTAGTGCCCTGCTAGCTACTTTTTCCCCTCTGTTGAGTAAGTGGTGCTGGGAGGTCTCTAGTTGACAGCTCCAGCTGGAGTAGCCCCTTGCTTTACTGCTAGGTCTTCCAGTATTTGTTTTTAAGAATGATTCGCAGAGCTGAACAAGGCCCTCTCACATCTCCCAGCCCTGGTCTCCTTCCTGGGGGGGCAGCTGGCTGGAGCCAGCCCCCAGTGCCTCTGTTCCTGCAGAGAGGCTGTGCGGCTGCTCTTGGGTTTGGGCTTCTGCGCTGGGGGAGAGGGACGGGGAAGGCTGTCTGGCACGTTATTTACTTCTTGCTTTTTCACTGATGAAGTGGGGGAGCGGGTGGGGGAGGAGAGTCTTTCTTCATCACCCGTCCACAACGGGTTGAGGCAGCGACCACTAGGTCATTTCTCAACGGGTTTGTGCTGGCTTGGTCCTGGGAGAGCATGTCCTGGGCTGGAGCGATGGGGGATTGCGGTAGTGTGCCCAAGGGTTGAGTTTCAGAGCCCGAGGGCTTTGGTGTTGTGTTTTTGTGTTGTGACAGCACTAGTGAGAGAGCCGGAGGCATGATGTCTGCGTGCCTGACCTAACAAGGCAGGGATTCATAAGGGGGCTCCAGCCAGTGGGACTTTTCAGGGAGTAAGACAGGTGAAGACAGGATTTAATAGAGGTCACTTGAATTCATGGCCGTGAAGGCCCAGCTTTCTGCTGAGCAAAGTCACTTGACACAGGTTCTCTCGAGTTTGGTGAACTTCTCCTGGGTTCCCCAAACTGCAGATCTTCCCAGCTTCATCCGCAGCCAGTGAGTTGAGAATAATGTTTCCTAAAGCAACGAAGTGATCTACAAGCGGAAATCACACTGATAAAATCCAGAGGTGTTTGTCAGTCATGTAAGACCTTTAGGAATCATTATTCACAGCATTTTGAACTGCCCAAAACTCAAGAGACAGTTGGCAAAGCCAGCAAGCCTCCCAGGCAGGGAGGGTGCCGTGGCAGCTGCTGGACTTGCGTCCAGCTGTGTTCGCTTTCCCTGCTGCCCCGTCTTGAAACCCAACTGCCTTTAACACCCTCCTTACCTGCTTTCCACCTTACTAATGCTGGTGAGAGCTCTGTTCGTGTCCACCCTGTGTTGCAGATGGAGTGAGGCACAATCCTGCTTCGGAGAGGTTGTAGCTGATTTAGTTGTGCTCGCAGATCCTCCCAGAGAGCCGAGATCTGCTCATATGGAGCCACTCGCTTTACTGGGCTGGCGTCTGTAGGCAAACACTGGTGGAGCTGGGAGGATGATAAAGTGAGTTTTAAGCAGTACTGGAAAGCAGAAGAGAGTCTGCCAGGAATCCCAGCCTGTGCTGGGAGTAAAAGACTCCCTTCACTTTCCCAGTGCACTGGATCAGGTCCTGAAGTTAGGGAGTGGCAGCAGGTGAGGGGCAAAGCTGAGGGTGGCAAGAGGACCAGATCAGCACCATCCGTGAACCCAGGCCAGGCAAAACAGGTGGTAAAATCCTAGCTCCCCAAAATTCACTATAATCCTGCCAGCAGTACCAATGGGGCCAAGGAAGTTCCCAAGAAAGGTCTTTGGGCAGTGGGTGAATAGATGGTTATGCGCGGTGAAATGCATATACATCATCCCCAATATTGAATTCACCATGAGCATCAGAGGCACAGACAGGGAAGAGGTCCTGAGGTGAGCTGTGGGAGAACGGTGAGCATGTAGCCTGTGGATATTCCTGTCCCCACCCACTGCAGCTGATCAATTTGGCTTTATAACTATGCCTCATGCCTTGGAGGAGTCTGGCGTGGGCAGTGGGGACAGGCCTGGGCACCCTTCTGATGCGTGCATTGTCCCCTGCAACCCTGGATGCGACAAATGCTGCTCCCAAAGCTTGCTTCAGCCTGCTCATAGTCTTTACCTGCAACCCCGCATCTGAATACCTAAGGACATCTGTTGCAGACTGGCTAGAGAACAGTAGTGTGTTACTGAAAAAAAGTCATCAATAGGTACTCCAAAATCAGCAGATATTCAGCTCCTCTCCGGAGAGCCACGGTTTCACACCGTTTAAGTGCCCAGAGCTCCTCCAAGTCCTGCTACATCGTTTCCCAGCTGCAGAATTTCTCCAGTGTGGTGAGACAGAGACAGCCTTTCGGGGACCTGCTAATCAGACCTGATGTGGGGGGGAGAAGCCCAACATGGAGCTGGTGGCAGGTTTTGAACGTCTTCGGTGTCAGAGTGAAGTGGGTCATGCAGTGCAGCCCCAGAACAAGCCATCAGGCCGCAGTTCTGCTGGGTGTGCAATGCCTTCCGCCGTCTGCATTGTAGCCTCCACAGTAATCCAAGGCTGGGCTGGTGTGTGTCCTCAGGCAGGCAGGAGACTGCTGCCTGGGGAAAGAGCATGGCCCAAAACAATGCCCTGAGTGACATACCTTAGGATAGGCTGGAGGAGCGGTTCATCATAGTCTTCCCTGAATGGGTCTCCTCCCCTTGTTCTTTTATTTGCATTTTTAAACCAAACTCTAACCACGTGACTGTTTTGGGGTTTTTTTTAAATCTAATTTGCTGTCAGATTTACTGTCTCATCATAGAAAATTGGAAAGAAAATACAGTATTTCCCCCCCTCAACTCTGAGAGTGGTCTTTCCTTAAGCAGTTTGAGATGCCAGACTCTTTCTCGGTGTCCAGATGCTGTGGCTCCCCGACCTGTTGGTCCAATACGTCTGGTCACCCACTTGGGTGGACTCATATGTGTTTCAGAAGAGCTTCTTCCCTTCTCTCTGATAAGGAAACATGCTAGCAGCCTGTCGGGTTTGTCTTTTTCAATGTATTAAAACATAACCCAGCCTCTTCAGGACAACATGACAGTGTCACCTGCCTGACCCAGCACCACTGGTGCAGCAGGCACTCCCAGCATCTCTCCTAGCCTACAGCCTTCTCCTGGGGCCACATCTCCCTGGCTGCGTATTGCCAAGGGTAGTCCTCCAACAGGGTACTCGAGCTGTCCCCTGGCCCTCTGGGCCAGCTAGAACAAGCCCCTGCTCGACTTGGGATGTAGAGTGGTCCTGTAGCAGTCGAAGCGGGACTCTAGTTTCTAAGCCCAGCCTAAAAACTACTAGGATGTGGAATTTATGCTCCCAGAGCCTGGTGATGAACACAGGGGGGGGTGTTTCAAAATGCAGGAAAAATCCATCCCTCTTGCCTGGCTGTGCGATTTTTAGTTCTGGCACTGCTGTACGAAAGCTGGAGACTCCAATGCAGAATGAAGGCCCCATGTGTCAGGTGGAAGATAAGAGCTAATCCCTACTTTGAAAAAAGCAGCATCTACATAAGCAAGACGGATGCAGCCAAGTCCCGTCCCATTTTCTGAGCGCAGATCTAAGCACACAGAGAGCTTAACTGATTTTGCCACTGGCACGTCCCGATCCTCTGTTCCCCCAGGATGCCTTAATACCCCAATCAGCTGTTCTCCTATGTTAAAGAGATGGATTTAACCCAAAAAGGCTGGCTGGGTCCTGAAAACCAATCATGCAGCCCACCGTTCCTCAATAGCCCAAGGGGAGAATAAGTCATCTGCTGCCAAATATTTATCAACGGGAATATGAGGATGTTGTTTCTGCTGGGGGGATCGTGCCTAAGCCTTTAATCGTGCCATGAGTACTGAACGTTACCCCTCAGCAGGAACAATCACAGGCTTGATCTTGGCCAAGAGCTGGAGAAGCCAAGAGCCAGACTTGTCCACCCATGCTTTTCCAGCAGGGAGCAGAGCGCACCCCACCCCATGAGCAGCCTGCATGCAGCCCCAGGTTATCTTGCCCAGCAAATCCTCAGGTTTACACCAGCCCCCCATTTACTGCACTGTCTCTGCAGAACTCCGTGCACATGACAATTTGATAATTCACCCTTTATTAAATGCCTCCACTGATGCAAAGAAGGTAAAATTTTTTACATCCCCTTGAGTAGTAGGGCACTTGGCCCTGACCCTTCTCCAACTAACTCTGCTCTAGGTCGGATGAGGGCTTTGCCAAAAGCCCACTCAGACAAGGACCTGCCCAAGGAGAGGGAAGATGAGACCCCCTCATTTATGGAGATGACTTACTCATCTGGTTGGCTCAGTAATTTGTTGCTTTGGAAAACTATTTTTGCTCACCGACAATGACGAAGAACGTTGTTTTGGGGGCTGGTGGCTTTTTCTTTTTCCGCTCTTTCTCAGATTTATTTTTAGGTTCCTTTGGGAGGGAAAAGAAGCGGAGTGCAGACTGAAAGCTTAGAGGACAGGAGACAGAGATCAAGGGAGAGTAGGGAGATGGGATTTACCCCTCCAAGCCTCAGGCCACCTTACTGCTTATGATGGAACTTAGCAACCCATTGAGGAATTTTATAAGGGGAATAGGAAAGAGCATTCAGGAGGTTGTGGGCTTTCTCCTTCAGAAAAAAGCAGGGGCAGGTCCTGCTAATGGTTTTCTGGAGAGCTGGAGTAGGATTTGAGATGGAAGACTTTCTCACGGGTCTTATAGCACTTGATTATGCTACAGCCCACATGTCTTTAACACAGTTACAAGAGAATTGCTTTGGGGCAGGAAACATCTTTCTGTTCTGTTCATCCCATGCTTAGCACAAGGGCATGCGGGCCTTGGTGTCACAGTAATACAGGTGATTATTCATACTCATCCCAGCTTTTATTTGAAAGGACAGTGGTCCCAGACCTTATGGTTGAGGGCTTGCACACATGGCCTTTAAAGACTCCCAGAAAATAGGAGGAGTGTTGAAATGATGCAGAATATTGAGGGTTTCTTCTTCCTTGTGTCATTATTTTTTAAGCCAGTTCCCTAATTTTGAAGGGTCACATGAATGGTTTTTGAACCAGTGATGCTGCATATATGCCACTGTGGTCCACAGTAATAAACCTCTCACTGCTCACACTTAGCATTGAGAAAGATGATGAATTACCAACCCAAAGACGCAAAAGTGCTTTGCAAACTGTAGGGTTAATCAGGTACCTAGAGAGGAGAAAAAACAGCCATCCAACCTCCCCGACCTTTCAATCCTATTCACCCCAGGGAATGTGCCCACCTCTGTTGATCCCATGTTCCCCTACACCACCCTGCCGCCTCCTCTTGTCTCCTCCAGACCCCCTCTTTGACCTCTCTTTTTCTCTCCTCAACCTCCGCCCCTGCCTGACGTTAGGAAGAGGAGCAGCCCTACCTACACAACTTTCCCCAGACAAATGAACAGCAGGCTCATCAGTAGTTCCTATGGCAGACAGCAATCTGCATCCAAGGGGTTTCGTTGCTCCTCCTGAGCCTGCGGGAAGGATGCTCTGCACAGTTGCGGATTGCCCAGGTTTGTCCAAGCCCACCAGAGAAGCTGAAAACAGCTGGCTGCAGCTCTGCCTCTCCTGCAAACATCTTAATCCCATGGGAACATCACTTTCACCCCGGCGCCGCTTCTGTTCCTTAGCAGCTTCTTGGAGAGAGACCTGGGTCTTGTCACAGGCACTAATAAAACCCTCTTTACTTTCACAGGACCCAGCACCACTCCAGCAGCGATAAATCCCGAAACGGGGCAATTTGTCCTTTTTTAACCAGCACAGATACCTTCAGAGGGATTAAACCGGCCTCGTGGAAACTGGACCCCCTCCAGCCTGGGAGCACTGTGGCCATGCAAGAAGTCTCCTTGCATCACACCAACCCATGGGGATGAACACGGGGTGGGTGCCCCTATGCAGGAGCGAAACCTGCTTGCGAACAGCCAAGTGAGTTACCATCCTTATTTCTTAGCTCAGCACTTTGCAGGTAGGATTAAGGCATTTCCAGAGGATTTCCCTTCCCCTGCAGGTACCTCTCATGCAAACTTGTGTTTTACCCCACCTGTTTCCAGTACTCTGGGATTTCTCTGCTCTCCTTCCCCAGCGCCCCAGCTGAAGTGGCTGCTGCCTCAAGGCCACTTGCACCAGGCCGGGCTCTGCTGCTGCGGGGTGACACGGCATGTCCTTATGTCCTCAAGTCCTCACCCTCCCCGTGCCACAGCTCCGTTCTCCTGAATGATGTGCAAGCTGTCCCTGTGCGGCAGCAGCTGCTCTCCGGCATCGCGTCCCTGGGGGGACACTACCACAGCACCCCAGAATCGGGGTTTCCACACAGCTCACAGGGCTGTTGGCAACGGGAGGCAGCAAGCATTTCCCTGATCCTGTGCCAAGCCTGGGCATGGCCAGATCCTCACGGGCTTGTCCATCTTTCGTGTCATCCCCACCTCCCTCCCCTAAAGCAGCCGCATGTCGTGTCCTGCTGCCAGGGTGCTCCTGTCCCTGTCCGCACCAGGATTTGCTCAGTGCTGGCACGATTTATCGCCCTGCACACAGGATTTATCCCCTTTCCATGCATCCCCCATGACCGGAGCACTTTTTTCCCTATGGCTCTGCATCGCCGCCACCTCCCCTCACCAAGCTGTCCCCATTGTCCCCACATGCCCCTGCCACGCTTGCTTGACGTTTTCACCCAGGCCCTTGGGAGCAAACCCGCAACCCAGGCTGCAGTGAGTCCCCACTGCAAAGGTCACTGTGGGTGATGCTGGGGAGAGTGGGGCAGAGCATCCCCTCCTGATGGCCGGGGAAGCCGCTCGGTCGGGGCCCAGGAGATGCCATTCTCCAGCGGGGTGCTACCAGGATGCTCCAAGAAGGAGGTGACGTCCCGGTGGGGAGGACACGAGGAGAAGCGCTGAGACACGGAGGAGCTCTCCTGCGTGGAGCATGTTCGAGGGGGGAGGGAGGGGGCTGCAGGTTGACCTTCCCAGCCCCTAACTCCCCCCCTGCCCACCCCTAGCCCATNCATCCCTCCTTGTGAGTATCCCTCGCTCCTCCTGATGCCTTCGGAGGAGACGGATGGACGGACGGATGGGCAGCCAGAGGTGGACTAGTCTCTTCTATTTGCAAAGCTGGGGGGGGACCTCTTCCCACATCCCCTTACCCATCCTCTG
>WAAD01006570.1:590375-610338 GCA_013389945.1 Fregata magnificens
TCCCCTTACCCATCCTCTGTCTTCATCCCCTCTTCCCCCTCCTCCTCGTCCTCTCCGGCCACGATATTATCTCCAAAAAAAAAGGGGGGAGGGGGGGGCGGGGTACCTACTGGCAGGTGGAAGGAATTGGGAAATGCAATCCCATCTGGAATCCCGCAGAGATGAGGACTCAGCCAAAGAAAAAAGCCCCCAAAAAATAAAACCCCCAGGAGGGAGGGAGGGCGAGGGGCCGGGCTGCTCTGCCGCACCGGGAGACCCGCTCCGCCCGCCGCCCCGCAGCCGAGCAACCCGCTCCCATCCCGGCATGGGACAGAAAGCAGAAGGCCCCGACAGTCAGACAGACAGACCGACAGGCCGACCGGCGGGCGGGGAGGGCGGGCTGCGGGGGGGATGCAGCGCGGCTAGCTGGCAACTCCCCCGGAGGCCCCCCCGGCTCCTCCCAAGTGTTTCTTTCTGCTTTTGTTTCCTTCTTTTTTTAAAATTTATTTCCCCACTCGTGACTCGGGCACGGGTCACGCAGGACAGCGGGCAGCGGGGGGGGAGGACGAGGAAGAGGGGGAGGACTGCTGCCCGCTGCTGCCCGCTGCTGCCCGCTGCTCTGCCCCCCGCCGCGGGGCCGGGACCGGCGGCAGCTCCGTCCNCCCCGCCTCTCCATCCCCTCACCCCCATTTTTCACGGGGGGGCTTTTGCTTTGCCAGGGCAGAGCGCGGTGACGCCGCGGCAGCCACCACGGAGAGGACACAGGACCCCCCGCTGGGCCCACCGTGCCCCTTCGAGGGGGTGGCCTGGACCCCGAGACCCCCCCAGGGCCGCCCGCAGGATTGCTTCGCCTGCATCGCCAAGCCCCCGGCTCTCCGGCAAGCTTCGCCTGTCCTGTCTCCTTCTTCTGCTGTTTATCTCATGGAGAGCAAGAGCTGCAAAGAGGACAGCCTGCGGCCGGCGGTCCCATGCAAGCACTCGGTGGAGAAGAAGACGATGACCAACCCCACCACCGTCATCGAAATCTACCCTGACACCACCGAGGTGAACGACTACTATCTCTGGTCCATCTTCAACTTCGTATACCTCAACTTCTGCTGCCTTGGCTTCATTGCCTTGGCCTATTCATTGAAAGTGAGTACTGAGCGCGAGCCACGGGGTAAGGGGTGGCCGGAGAGGCGGGGGGAGCGTTTGGGGATTGCACCTGATGTAAATCATATCTTTGCCACCCAAATGAGAGATTGCACCTGCTGGGGATGGGGGAGAGCTGAGGTGTGTTTTGGAGCCGTGGGTGTTGCTTCAGGTGGGGAAGCGGCGTTTTGACTTGCTCCGATACCCTCAGAGGCTCTTCTGTACCACAGCAGGAGGGTAACGGGCAGGCAACGCAGGGCTGGCTCGGCTCGTGCTGTGCCCGCAGGCACCCCGGCACTTGGTCCCTTCTTTGAGATCCTGTTGGTTAAAGATCTTCTCAGGGTAAGATCCCGCAGCATTGGATGGTTGGGCAGAAGCAATAAGAAGCAGCTGGCCCAGGATCAGCCAGCTCCTGGCAAATTGTGGGGGGCAGAGGCTGCCAAGGTGCAGGGCAATCCTGCCTGTTTCCTTCTTGCCCTCTCCCTAATTAAAAGAGAGCTGGTGGCCAGCTCCGCACCCACCCCCCCGGAGCCCTGTAAATCCCAAAGCAAGACCTGGAGACCTGCCAGCATCGTGGGAACGAGCCCCAGGTAGCTGAGGAGGCAGAAGAGAGTGCAGGGGGGGCTTTGCACAGCGTTGGGGCTGGGCAGAAATAGAGCCGTATTGATGGAGAGGGCAATGGCGTGGAACACAGCCGGCAAAGGGGACCGGACTGGGTTACTCCCAGTAGCTGCAGGGGAGAGCAACCCGGCAGGGATGGCACCTGGCAAACAGGCAGCCACTCGGCAGCAGGAAGAGGGGCCTGGGCTGCCCTCCCCTTCTCTGCCTGCCAGCCTCAAAACTAACTGAATGGATGTGCAGAGAGCCTGGGGGCGGCTGGGTGGCCCCGCAGAGGAGCTAGCTGATTTGTTTTGGCAGGCAGCGTTTAGAGGAAGGCCAGGGTATAGACAGGCTTCGTCACAGAAGCAGATCAATTAACCCCATCCAGCTTCCATAAGCTGGACTGCGAGTGCCCAGCACTGCAAGGAGGCTGCTCCCGAGCCCGTCAGGGTCTCTGGCAGAAAGGCTCAGGGTCAAGTCTGCAGACCCGTGCCCTGGGCTCACCCAGCACTGGCACCGTGGTGCCTGCCTCAGTTTCCCCTTCCCCAAGATGGGCAATGAGCACCCATCCACCACCCATGCAGCAGGCTTCACCGCTGCCTGGGCGAGGCATTTAATAGCTTAAATCATGCTTTAGCTGAGCATCACCACAAGCAGGACTAACCCAAGGGCAAATCCAGGCAGTCGCAGCCTAACACGAGTTGGGGGGGAGGGAGTCTCTTGTATTTACCCCCACTCATTTATTTAGCCAGCAAGGGAAGAAACTGGCTCCCTCCTTTTTTTTGAGTCTTTGCTCATCTGAATTTGCCTCTAACGATCAGCGTCTTTCCCATGCAAGAGGCACGGTCACAGCGGGCTAAGAAAGGGTTTCACATCACAGGGACACAGCAGTAGCTACAGCGGGTATCTGAGTAGATGTGGTCCCTCGGCTGCGGCCAGCAGTGGAGGCAGGACAGCCTGAGGACCAGGCTGACCCATCCCCAGCGGACAGGACCGAGTAGGGTTTGCCACCTACAAGGTTTTTAAGAGCTGGACCCTTCACGAGGTGGAATGAAGGAAAAAGCCCAGAAGTAACCCGGGGCCAGAGCCTCATGCCGGGGCAGAGGCGTGAGCTCAGTATCTGGCTGCAAAGGTCTAGAGGACATAAACTCCAGTGTGGAAAAAAGGAGCAGCAGTGAGGGAAGGCAAATGGGCAAATATGCTCCAAATCAGGGAAAGGAAAATAGAAGATGGCTGTCAAAAACCAGCCTTGGCTTTTGGACTGCGGAGGCAGTAGCTGATCGGATGTAACAGTGGTACCCGAAGAGATGCGGAGCTGAGTGGGTAGAAATAACTCTGGTCTTGGAGCTCCCCAGTGGCTGTGACCCTGTGGCAGGGGGGAAATAGAAACAAAATATCCCTCAGAGGGACAGGACAGAGCTAGGAAGTGGCCGAAGGGATGGCAAATGCCCTCACGGGCTGCTGTTGGGATGGATGATGGGAGGAAATGGGGATGCCGGGGCAGTAGCAGAAGATCTGTCCTGGGGAAGACAACTGGGATGTTAAGACAGGATCCTTCCTCACTCACAGCTACTGCAGAGACCTTCACAGCATCCCAGCCAGGTTGGATGTTAGGGTCATATCTCCAGAAGCCTGTTGTTTTCATCTCTTTTACAGTCAATAAGGTTTTTCCCAGAAGCTCAGAGAAAGCAGAAGCAAGGGGACAGATGTTCTTTAAACAGACTTCTCTTGTTCCTCTGCAATTAAATGTAAGGACAATTTAGCAGCAGATAACTTAAGTCCCAGCCTTTCTGGGATGTCTGTGCTCTGCAGAGACTGGGTAAGGTGCTGTGGGAGGGAGAGGAGGGGAGAAGCATCTCCCCCTCCCTGAGCCCATTCTGGAACCTCTGACAGCAGAGCCCTTGGCCAGCGGAGCACAGGTTTCCTGGCTGAAGGGCCATCAGGGCACTGATGGCATTAAACGATTCCCAGGTTATGGCTCTTCCATTTCCTTTAAATAACTGAAACATCTAGCAACCTCAGGAATTATCGTTTTCATTATCAGAAATAGCATTTTCAATACCCTGCCATAAACATCATCTGCTTTTGCCAGATTCATACCATTAATAGAGCAGTAGCTCCTTCATGCCCCAAGTCCATGAGATGTTTCATTATGGACCTTAGCACACCCTGGTATTTCCACCAGTTTCAGCAGCACAATGCCCACACTGGAAGCCAGATACATGCTTAGGTACACTTGAATATTACGATAAAGATCTCTTCTTCCGCATGCCCATTTTTATTGGTTTCAGCCACAGCTGGGAAAACAGTACCTCCATGTGTGCCTGGCCTTTTGCACGCGAGCTGCAGCCTTCTAGATTTCTTTCTGCAGGGAAATGCTATTTCATTGTGATGACCATTTACTAAAAAATGCCAAAAACCCACCCCAGCACCAGAGAATTTTTGCTCTTACTCAAAGAAACACATGAAGTCAGGTCAGGGCAAAGACTGTGACATCCAAGCCAAGTACTCTGTGTGACAGACACCCCAGCCAAGTGCTCTGAATAAGTGTGACGGCATGCCTCATCTTTATTTACACCCGTAGCGGGTCAGATCCTCAGCAGATACAGCTTGCTGGGCTGCAACGGAGTCACACCGGCTCACATATCCCTCCGGGGGTTATTTCTAGCATCTCAGGCTTCTCAAGGTCAGCCTCCTGGAGCGCAAGCAAGGCACTTGCATGTAAGCACGCTTTGGTGCTGAGGAAGAAGAGATAAACAGCAGGACCAGGGAAGTTAGAAACCCTAAAGTAACCTTAACTCCAGCCCAGCACACATGCAAGGATCGCTCCAATGACAACGCTTTGGATTCAGTTGGTTTTCATCAGGAGCAAATGCTGTGGCCCAACATTCGGCAGCTCCCTCCTGTCCTCTTTCCCAGCTCCAAGCGGTAATTAATGATGCATCAGTGCCTGGTGGCAGGAGATCTTGCTTCAGTCGTTAGGAGGTCTGTCTCTGGAGACCACTGGGGTGAGCCAAGTCCTTCTCAGTACCCATTACACCATGAGGCGGTAGATCAGAGGAGCTGGGATCTGAGACGAGCCATGGTACAGATGCCGTGTTGTGGTTGTATAAACTCAAAGATGGCAAGAAGCCCTGCTGGCATTTTAAGCCCCACCAGCAGCCCACGGGGTTGCTCGCAGAGTTTTCCTGCCCCTTGAGGCCACAGAAATTTGCAGTGTGGTAGCACCCCAGGAGAGCTGAGCTCTCCTGCCTGGTCTCTGCCTGGCCCTTAGCACGCAGCTCTGGGCACAACTGTTTACCTTCCCCTCTTGCCATGTGTTGACCTTCCCTGTTTCGAGTGGAATCAGACCAGCACAAATCTGTAGCTATTTATTAACCCCAATGAGCAGAGAGTCTGCAGCACCTGACCTCTCAGGCAGGCTCTCAGCCTGCTTTTTGGGAGGAGCAATGGTTTATGGAGGTGGGTGAAACGCAGAGGTGACAGCCCCATGACGCTGGTGCCGGCGTGGTGGAGGCATAAAGGCTTGAGAGCTCTTGACCAATCCACTGAGCAAATAAATCCAAGGATCCCCTCCAGAGCTCCTTATGTTTAGGGATGCAGAGCTCTGCATGGAAATGGGTTTACAGACAAGCAGCTGTGGGCTGCACGCTAAAAGCCAGGCTGCCTTAGATACAGCCTCATTATGCTCATTATCAACAAACCATTTGTCTCCTCCTGCAAACTGAGGCAGCACTTTGTACCCACACAGCAAGTTCCCTGCTCCCAAAAATGAGAGGGGCCGAGCCCCAGAGCAGAGAGAGGGGAGGTGGCTGCGGGGGAAGGGATCGGGAAGGAGCGGGACAGTAGAGGAGTCAAGGGGAGCGCTTGGAGAGGAAGCTGAAGGCAAAGCCCCAAGGGGAGGAAGGGCAGGAGACAGTGGTCAGAGTGAGGAGAGAAAGAGCCCTCAGGCACCGGCACGCAGGAGGTGAGATGATGTTGGAGGACAAAGTGAGCTAGAGATGGTGGAGGACATGAGCCGGAGATGGTGGAGGACATGAGCTGGAGATGGTGGAGGAGAAGGCGAGCAGCAGGGAGGTGACAGACAAGCAGGAACGGAGGGAAAGGCCACCACTGCCTTTCACTGGTGGGAGAGGGAAGGAGGAATGTTTTGCATGTTCAACCACAAAAGCCAACTGTGTTTCGTGGAAGGCTGGGCATGGAAGAGGAAAAGAAACGTGTAAGTTGTCAAGCCAGACCACAGATGAGCTTTGCCTTGTCCAGGGTGGGATCTCCAAAAGGGCCACCACGCAGCACTTTGGGGTGTCTGGAGAAACCCCACAGTCAGCAGATGCAGGATAATTATCCTTACACACCTGTCATCTCAGTGCAAAGCAGGGCCAAAAATCCCCAAATAATTTTAGGCAAGGTGAGAATGGTCAAAGTGATGATGAGAAAAGAGTCTGTCACTAAGGAGACACTGCACTTGGGTTTGGGGGGATTCAGCCTTGTGACCTTGGGGACCTGTCCCCCTGGTGCCTCACCTCCTCGGCTGTGGAAGGAAGCAGCTTCCAGGACTCTCATAAGCTTGTGCACCAGCTGCCAGCCCATTATGGTGATGGTGGCCACAGGAGCATGAACATGGGAAAAGCTGAGGCTGGACTATGAGAAAGACACTGGCATCTCCTTAAGGACAGAGCATGGAAGGAGCCAAAACACGTATCTGCTGTCCAGGAGAGCTCCTCCTCCAGAGCCCAGCTCAGATGCTGCAGCAGGACACTGAAGGGAGACGTCTGTGAGCATCTGGGGGTGCAAGGCCAGGCGGGAGGAGGTGAGGCCACCCTGGAGAGGTGCGGGAGGCCAGGGCTGCGAGTGGTTTGGAAGGAGAAGTGCCTTTTCATTGCACTTGTGTGCCGCAGGGGCCCTGGCACTTGTCCGGCGCTTAGAGGCTCCATTGCAATATAAATGATAATGGACAATAAGAGATGATTTGCATGAGGGTGACCACTGAAGCCATAGGGCGTATGGGGAAATAATACGGGAGGAGAGGAAAGGGACCAAGGACTCAGCGAGGATGAGGCATCCAGGCGACCAAGGCCAGAGCGGCCGGAGGAGAGCTAGGGAAGGGAAAGGGCAGGGAAAGGGCAGGGGGCTGCTGGAGATGGGGAATGTGGGCAGAGCTCTGTGTGCCTCGGGGGTTGGCAGGAGCGGGTGGGTGCGACTGGCCGGAGGGGCAGGGAGAGGAGGCAGCTGGGTGCCCTTAGGCAGGGGTCGAAGGCAGCTGTCGGTATCATTGTTTAGGCCCAAACAGCAGGAAAGAGAAGGGACGGGAAGGACAAAAAAAGCAACTGGGAGGAAATGGTGTCACTGGGGAGAGGGCAGCCCCGGGCACCCCTCACTAGAAATGCTGAGGAGCAGCAGGACTGGAGCAGGGACAGAGGGAGAGCCACAGGAAAGTCGAGGGCAGGCACTGCTGAAGCAGGCCGTGGGAAAGAGCTAAAGTGCCGGTCACAAGTGCGAGCTGGTGTCAGGTGGGAGAGGCTGCTGGGAGCACTGGGATAGGGCTGGGCATGGAAATTACGGCAGCAGGGCACCCCGGGGAAAGGAGGAGCAGGAGGCGAGGAGTGGGGGAGAGCTCCCAGGGCCAAGAGGCACTGGCTCCACAACGGCGAAGCAAGCGGCTCGGCGGCTGGAGGGTTGCAGAGCTCGATGTGCTGGCCACACCGGTCTGCTGGAGAAACGTCTGTCTGCCTGGCAAACGCTTACGGCAAACACTGGCTTGCCTGCAGCAGAGAGCAACCTCTCCCAGCCATGGCTGTGTTACAGCAGAGGAAGGGGCAACAGGCATTTGCTCTGAGCAGGGTTTGCCTCCGGCAGCCCCGCTGCTGGGAAGAGGAAAGCGCGTGAGAGCTTCAAAGAGCCTGCCGGGAGCAGCGGGCGGGATTTCTGGCCCGAATCCAGCGCCCCTGGGGCTCTGGCTGCAGGGACCTCCCTGCTTCTCACCAGTGGGTGAGGAGGTGCCAGCTGCGCGGCTCTGCTGCGCCCAGGGGTTTTCGGGAGGGTGCTAAACCTACCGAATAATTTCAAAGGTGAGTCATCCCAGGCAAGCAGCTGACACAAAAAGGCGTGGAGGCTCCCAGGCTGCCAGCTTGCTGCCTTCCCAGAGGTCATGTCCGCTGCTGGAAGCACCAGCCAAGCATGCCACAGAGCCACGCGCGGTTTGTGAGTCTCCCCCGTCCCTGCTCCCAGAAGGATGCCCTGAAGCTGCTGAGCACTCAGCAGCTGGGTGATGGGTGGATGGCCCCGGCTCCAGCTGCATGCTCCTGGGAGCGGGCGCAACAGAGGCCAAGGACATGGCACTGCAGGATTTAATATGGGGAGGAAGACAGAGCTCTCATTCATGCCAGCAGCAGCCTCCCTCCCCACGGTCCAGGATTAATGAAGAGTGGGGGGTGCTTGTGCAGAGAGGTCCTCACTGGTGTGACGGAGGAGGGGACATTGCTTGAGGGTCTGAGATGTGGTTTTGGAAGCTCTGTGAACCAGCATGGCTCAGTGGGAACGAGGGATTCAGCAACCTTTCCCCATATCCAGCAAGTTGCAGAAGGCTTTCAGGACAGCCCCGTGGGTAAGCACTGCAGGAGGGAGAGAGAAAAAGTCACTAAGACGTGGTTTGAATCCCTCGCAGAGTCTTTTCGGAAAGCTCCACATCGATAAAAGCCTTTTAATATTTCTAGGTAGGACTCTGGGGCTGGTTTTTGCAGCCTGCCACCGACATCTAGTGTTCAGCCAGCAGCGCCTTGATGGTGCTCATGCTGCCAGCAGCAAAGTCAGGCTGCGAAGGACACACAGCCCTGCAGCCTGCAACCCTCTGGCTGCAAAGCGAGCAGCGAAGCAGGCGCTGCCACACCATGCCGGCCCCTGGATACTCCACTTGGATATGGGAAAGGGAAGAGGGGTAAAGTCTCCTGGTCCTTTCGTCTGACATTCTTGTGGCTCCAGCTGCCTAGGTCTGCTGAGTGCCGGCTGACGGGGCGGTTTGGGGACAGGGACGCATCCCTGCTAGGAAGGGATGGAGCCTGACTACTCATCTGCTGGGTTCAAACTGCAGAGCTGCTGCTGGCAGGCAGTGCCATCAGCTGCCTGGCTGTGCCATCGCTGCCTGGCTGTGCCATCTGCTGCCTGATGATGCCATTGCTGCCTGGCAGTGCCATCACTGCCTACTAGTGGTATTCACTGCCTGGCGATGCCATCTGCTGCCTGGTAGTGCCATGCACTGCTTGGCTGTGCCATCCACTGCCTCCTAGTGCCATCCTTGCCTGCCAGTGGCATTACTGCCTAGCTGTGCCATGTTCTGCCTTGCAATGCCATCACTGCCTTGCAGTGCCATGCACTGCCTGTCTGTGCCATCTGCTGCCTGGTAATGCCATCCCTGCCTGCTAGTGGCATTGCTGCCTTGCAGTGCCATCTGCTGCCTGCTAGTGCCATCACTGCCTAGTAATGCCATCGCTGTCTACTAGTGGCATCACTGCCTTGCGATGCCATCTACTACCCGCTGGTGCCATTGCTGCCTGGCAGTGCCATGCACTGCCTGGCAGCCTGGAGGAGGTGGAGGCAAGCCAGTGACATGGACATGCACAATCCCTACCCGCTGCAGAGCTGTCCCAAGGCAAGCCCATGAAAGTCCCAGACCACAGGGTAACGAAGAGAGCAGACCACAATGTCAGAATTGAAAACTGCTAGTGGCAGAGATGCTACATGAGCCGCATAAGACCTGCAAAAGGAACTCATTAACCCAGGACTGCTTAATATGCGGGAGGCTCGTGCGCAGCCCTTGAGCTGCAGTAGGATGCCATGCCAGGTTTCGCCTGCTCAGCCCCTCAGCGCAGATGGAGGCATGGGGATGCACACCGAAACCGCAGCCAGCCTTCTCACTCACAGGCCGGGTGAGCCGAAGCCCAGCGCTGCAGGGCCAGGGGACTGCGACACAGTGGGAAGGATGATTTAGTGCCCATGTGCATGGGGTGCACGATGTCACCTTGTGCACCCTCGGGCTCAAAATGGCACTGCGCCACTCCAGGGGCCATGGGGATCTGGTTTGCCTGGTTGGTAACAGCAACAGGTCACTCTTGCAGATCTTCTCCACTCCCAGACATTTCCAGCCCACAGGCATTACAGTGCTTGGCTTCACAAGCTCAACCCATAGCAGAGCCAGGGTGCAAACTTCACCTTGGGGTGTTTTACGACACGCCAAGTGTTCAAATGCAAAGAGGCACAGCCCAGCCCTTGTCCACTGCATAGGCACCCTACAGTGTGGGTGTTGCTTGAAACAAGTTATATCTTTTTACACATCTTCTTTTTTTTTTTTTTTTTTGGTCTCAGGTCCGGGATAAGAAACTCCTCAATGACTTAAATGGAGCAGTCGAAGATGCCAAGACAGCCCGGCTTTTTAACATCACCAGCTCAGCCCTTGCCACCTTCTGTATCATCCTTATTTTCATCTTCCTGCGATACCCCCTCACTGACTATTAGAGTGAGGCCAACAGCAGCAGCCACCGCCAAAATGCCTCTATGCCAGAAGTGTCTGCAGTTGTTTCTTGTAGCAAGGACGCAAAAAAAAAACCCACTCCACCTTGATTTAAAAAAAAAAAGGCAATTACATACATAAATAAAAATTAAATGAGTTGATCAGCCCAGCTGAGCATACCCTTCCTGCCCTCAAACAGTTTGTGAACTGCCGTAGGAAAGGGCTCACTCTTACACATGTACAGGGAGAAAAACAGACCAAGAAATATTTATTTTATGGCCAACAAGCTGTGTGACAAGAGTGTGCGAAGCTGAAAGCGACGCACGCCTGGTGGCAGAAAGCTGAACTCTGGGGAGCAGCGGGGTCCTGCCGAGTGGGAGGTGTGTGCAGTGATGGATGGTGACCATGGCAGGGCTGGCTCACAACATATCAGATGTGTTCAGACCGCCCCACCACCCCCCAATGTACGAGGGTTTCTTTTCCTTTTCCTCTCTTGAGTTTCATCCACTGGTTCAAACAACTCCCAAACCTTGGAGAGCTGTTTGGGAAGCTGTTTAGGAAGTTTGTGCTAGGGAGCCCCAAAGCCTCCAGAGAAACCCCAAAGTGTTAAAGGGCAGGTTTCTCCTCAGGATCTCCCAGCAATGCTGAGAAGGCACCTTCTGGAGAACTCGCCCAAGCCCCCTAAACCGAGTGCTACTGTATTTCTGTAAACGGTCAATAAATAAAGATACCTCTGATATCTGATGCTACTGGGTTAATTCCTTCCTTAGGAGGGCTGGGCTCCTGGTCCCTACAGGCTGGCAAGAGAAAATGCTAATGTCACCAGCGGCCGTTTGGGAGAGATTTAAAGCAGGAGTGAGGGATGCTGCTGCAGGTCGGGGCCACACGCAGCCATAAAATAGGGCGCAGATCCAGATTTAAGAGCAGAGACCTCAACGACTCCCATGATGGTCGATCAATCGCAAGCAAGCAAATGCAGCTGAGCGGGCAGGTCCCCCCTCCCCTGCTAGGACCAGCGTTGAAGATAGAAATAAATCGCCGCAGTCTGAACCTGCTGCTACTGCAGCACTTCCCGGGGTCATTACTGAGAGCAAGATTTTGGAGATGCAGTGCGTTTGCCACTGAACGAGGCAGGAGCTCGGAGCCCTTCCCGATAGCTGCCTGTGGCTGCCTGTGGTCCTGCAAATCCACATGCCCTGACTGGAAAACACCACAAATGAATGGCAAGATCAGGACTAAAATACAGCTTTTCAGCCCCTCTGCCCCTTCATCTCATCTCATATGCTGCAGCTGCCTCATCTTTTTTCAGCTGTAAGATGACCTTGCACCAAGGGAGACCAGTCGCTGCAGACCAGCCATGCAGCTGGGAGGAGGCAACAACGTCCACCTTTGCGCCCACCATGAAAATGAAAGTGCAGCAAGAGATGGGGAATGCAGACAGGCCGTCTTGGGACACTTCATCCTCTGCTGAGTGCATGGTTAAATCAACGTGCTGTCTGGGCTGTACTCAGTGAGGGCTGTGCCATAGTGAGCCATGGGGACAGATCATGAGGATGCTTCCCTGAAAGCCTCATGAGATGTCACCTCCTTCCTGCCCAGGTCTCCACACCTTAACCCTGGCCTGGGCTTCATTTATGGGGGAAGCTACAGGCAGAAGGACCTGCAGTCCTACCTGCTCCCCACTCGCTGGAGGGCATTTCCACACCAGACCAGATCAGTGCTGGCAGTGCAGTACATGGTGCCCTGGGAAGTATCTTGTCCATGAACTGCTCTATGATCACACATCCAGAGGTCAAGACTCTTCCCAACCTCTCTTGGCTACTTCTTGCTCCCTTCCCTGAAGCAAGATCTGAGGGGTCACAGCCAACGGCATTTCCATCCTAACATATCTAGGGGCTGTATCCAGTCCTTGTCCCTGGCAGAGGAAGGAGGTGGCCTGTTGCGATGTCAATGCCTCCAAAAGAGGGTGCAGCCAAAATGACTTGTGTTGCAGCCACCCTGAGCTGGCACCTGATAATTGGAGCAAATGAAAGCCTGCTGGGATGGTGCTAGTTTAGGCAAAACCCGGACTAGTCACCCTGAAATCCTCCAAGGGTTAGGAGGAGCACAGAGGTGAAGTTGCATCCCTTTTTCCCTCCCCCTGTACCTGCACCAAGCTCACGTTGGCCGTTCCCAAGGTCTTGGCTTTGATACCCTTCACCGTCCGGGTGCCCATCATACCTCTCAAGCTTTGCAGCCCAAACACAAGCCCAGCGTGATGGACTCGGGGCATAACTCATGCAGGGTGACACGGCTTGCAGTGCCAGGGGCTCAAAGCCACAGCTTTAGGTCACTGCGGGACCAATGTGCCTGGCACCTCTTGCAATAACAAGTGCGTTCCTCTCTATGAGCTGGGACTCACTGGAGCCATGTTGCAAGTCCTTTTGCACTCAGAGACCCCCTCCAACTCTGCGAAATCTTGCGGGGATGATGCCACCGTCCCCATCTCCCATGCCACGCAGGAGAGAGCCGCCCTGCTTGGCATGCAGGCGCGGGGCTGCTCAGATAAAGGCAGAGCTGACACAAAATTGGAAGTGACCCAAAGCCAGCCTTTCCTACATTTAACAAGTGTGACAAATGAGTTACCATCATCCCTTCCCCTGACGGACCGTCTTATCTGCAGGAAAATGGATGCTGGTTTAATGAACCAGGGGGAATATTGAACTGACTGTGCAGCATTTTTGCATGCATAAACTGTCAGCGATGGAGAGGGTGGGATATTATTAGTAACCATCATTTGTTGCCCACACTGTAGGAGGTGTGAATGCTGAAATCGCTGTGCTGCAGCAGGTCAGAGGTCCGCCCAGACCTGCCTCGGACAAGAACAGGGTAGCGGAGGAGGATGCAGTAACCCTGTGGCTGGAGGATGGGATGATTGACCCCAAGCAGATGCTCAGCTCCAACACAGCCCTCGCCTTGGCTCCACCTGCGGCCCTGGGCTGGGAGTGAAAAAAGCCCCTGCCCTCTCCCTTCCTCTCTTTTAGTGCCCCCCCCATTCATTTTAATGGAGCCCCTCCAAACTCATGGCAGTAGGAAAGCACCCCCCAAATGGGGAAAATGAGAGGGGGACATAGATTTCCAAACTTGCTTAGGGAAAAAAAAGTCATTTATTCATGCAGATATCTTCCAAGTGCAGCAGCATCAAGGTGCTTAGCATTCATTTCATCTTGCCAGTGTCGGGGAACCACAAATTGAGACAGCAAAACTGCGTCCCCATATACTGGCAGGCAGGTACATCCCAGATCGCACCGACTGTGCTGTTAAGTGAAAGAAAGAACTTTTCTTCATTTTGAGGGAACAAGGGAAAGAAAAGCAGCAGCCAAATCTGGCAGGTCCTCTAACTGATTTTTTTTTTTTTAATTTTGCAAGAAAATTCTGGAAGTTTGGGTTTTGCCAAGGCTGACACCCGATGTAGCAGAAGGCAGGCTTTCGAGGGTTGCTTCTCTGCCTTTCCACTTCTGCCACTCACAACGTCGCGCCACGCTCTCCAAATCGCACCTTTTTTTGGCTGCGAAGCCACAGCCTCTGTTGCACTCAGCGGCGGGAAGGAAAACCGAGAGGAGGGGGTGGAAGAGAGGAACAGCCGAACGCTGCTTGAGAAGCATCTTCTGAGATGGGGAAGAACTGACGGTCACGTTGCCATGTAGAGATTTAATTGTATTCCTTCAGGAAACTGAGCTTGACAGCTTGGTGAGGATTTCTTTTTGCTTTTTCTTTAGCTCGAGGGGAGAAATGGGGAAGGGGGGGGAGAGTAATTCTTCCCTTTTAGTCGACACTGTGAAATTGCGCCTAAAATACTGCTGCTGGTTTTGTGCCCCTGGTACGTGAAAGGCGTTTGGGGTGACCGCAGGGACAGGCCACCGAGGCTGGTGTGGGGCACGCTTGCCCGGGGAGGAGATGCTGCGGGAACGGGGGTCGTTCAGCCCGGCGATGAAATGGCTTCGGGGGGACCCTCACGGCAGCCCCAGCACCTAGGAGGAGGTCACGGAGGGAGGGAATCGGATGCCCGAGCCGAGCTGGAGGAGCCCTGCGCGGAGCCGTGCTGCGGGAGGCAGGCAGAGGGCCCCCTTACACCGCTCCACAGCAGCCGGCAGCTCGCCGCCGCGCCGCCCTTCTCCGCGGCCTCTGGGCAGGCCAGAAGGCTTCGGGCCCCTTGCCCTTGCAGGGGACGGGGGTCCATCCCCGCTCGCCCCGAGCAGCCGGGAGTCCCCCCCGGCCCCACCGCCGGGGAGATGCGAGCCCCCGCGCAGGGCGAGTGCTGGCTCGTGCAAGAAGCAGTTGTGGGGTGAGGGTGGCTCCTGCACCCTAAAACCAGCCAGGAGCAGGTGGGGGCAAGGTGACAGCCCCAGCCCCCTGCAGGCACGTGCCCCTTCGTGCCAGCCCGGACGTGTGCGTCACGCGAGGGCCCGGGCGCCGTTACACATTTACCCTCCACGCTGGCAGGGAGAGGTGGCTGGAGGCCAAGCAGCGCCGAGGCGGGTGTCGAGCCTGCGTGTGAGCAAACCCCGCCGTGCTTACGCAAGCCTCGGCGCTCACCCGCGGCTCTGCCCTCGCTGCCACACAGGGCTCGGCGGTGCCACCTCTGCGCAAATGCCGCCGAGCCAGTTTGCAGACAGCGATGCACTGAATCCAAGCTGGGGTGAACTGGTTTGGGTTTGCTACCAGCAGCAAATGCGACCCCTCAGCTGTCCTACATCCAGGGGCTGGCAGTAATAAACAGGGCGAGCTGGAGCTAATTCAGGTAATGACCTTCCGGCCCAGTGCCGGCATCCGCTGGTTCCCATGCCAGGGGTGAGCTGTCAGGTGTGCAGGCAAAGCGCGGTGAGTCAGGGCTGGAGCAGCCCTCAGCCTGGATACCCAAATTAACAGTCAGAGAGAGATGCAAACGGCAACCTCTATTCTTCTGTGCAGTGTGTAAGCCACCAGCAAAACCTGACACTGAGCTGTAGCATCACAACCCTGCTTCCCAGGTGGTCCGTGGGCCAGGAGGCAGAGTCGTGGTGCCAGCAAGTAGCAGCTCTGGCCTCTCTTCCCAGCCGTGTGCTGATGTCCTGGGTGACCTTACCAAGTCCCTTCACCTCTGTTTTTCCCTCCAACACTGTCTCATCAGTTGTTGGCTTCTCAGAGGAGGAGCTGCAGCCTTGCTTAGTGCCTCCAGATCCTGGGCTTGCTTGGGACCTTGGCACTGCAGGAGTCCTGCAACCGGTGGAATTGCACAAGTGTATCGACAGATACAAGGGTAGAGCAGGGTGCTGATGGAGCTGCCTCTTCCCTCCTCTCCATCCCTGGACGCTGGCAGGCCTGTGCAGGGTACGTGCGGCAGGTTGGACAGTGAAGAGTGCCCAGCTCTGCAGGCAGACCGCGGCGGTGTGCAGCCCTGCCGGGGGAAGGAGGGGGAGGCACAGATGGCAGCAGATGCTCTCATCAGTGAAAATGACTGAAGCAAAACACAAAACAAAAAAACCCTAGCAACTGATGAGTAGCCTAACAAAAACCAACACGGGGTAGAGAAAAAGGGTCTAGACCTGCCGGACCCTTGCACGGAGCTGCCTTCTGGCCCGGGGTAATGTTTCTCCCATCCCCAATTCATATACCTTTTTTTTTTTTTTCTTCAGAGGTGTGAATATGACTCTGGACAGCTTCTGGGCACACCAAAGTCACTCGCCTACCCTCGCTGCCCAGGGCAAACCTGTGTGCCTGCCAACACGGCATGGCAGTTCAGCACTGGGGGCGAAGGAGCAGGCACGCTTCCTGCACCTGAGGGGTGTTACTGCAAAGCCTCTGCACGGCTTAGCTGCTACCACTGGACTCAGCTCCTCTGGCACGATTGCTTCATGCCAGTGCAAAGGTCCTGCTCCTCCGTCCCTCCCATACCCTGACTTTGACCCATCGTGCCGGTACTCAGCAACCGTGCCCCATGTTTGGCACATCTCTATGCTCCTGCCCAGCTTTTCTCAAACATGTCCGGGGCGGAGGGAATCAGAGGGAATTTATTCAACGTATGATGGGTTTTCTTCCTTTTTCCCTTTGGCAGGAGCACCTCGCGGCACAGTTGGAGCTGCAGAATGAATGCTTCTGCAGCATGCGCTGAGCTAAATGGCACAGCACGCAGCCCTCCAGCCTGCTACTGCTGCAATTAATTGCGTGGTAGCTGCTTTTGCGACGTGCACGCGCGGCTCCGCGCCCTGCAAGTGCTGAGCCACACTGCGCACGGGCAGTTATTTCTATCGGGGAAATGGAGACAGATCCAGGGCAGCCCCCTGTGTGAGATACAAGGCTGCCTGGCGATGCTGCAAGTGCCTTTTGCCTGCTCAAGTACAGCAGCTCTCCTCCCCAACAGAGTGACACAATTTGGGGCTTTGCAGGAGGAAGGCGGCATGCTGGGATCCACTGGGAATCTGCTGGGCTCCATCCCAGCCATGGGGTGGGAGAGCTGGAGACCCAGCTCCCCTGGGAGCATGTGGGCAGGAGCCAAAGAGGGGAGTGATGCCCTTCCCATGGTGGGATGCACAGTTGACTGCAGTCAAGATATTTCTTTATGAAACTGGGTGATACGGAGCCCAGCGCACCCCTTCATCCGGCACCTTGCCAGGATGCCGCGGTGAGGGTGACAGGCACACGTGCGGCGGAAACAGCCGTGCTTGGTAGAAGCGGAGCCATGTCAGCCCAAGGGTCGACTCTGGCTTCAGCCATCAGCACAGTTTCGAGGTGCCAATACCCCCTGCGGCAGGAATACAGCACTCCGTGCCGCAGCCAGTGCTGCCGGCTCGAGGGCAACAGGAGGCTGGCTTGCTCAGTGGCGCAAGGAACTGCATCTGAACACCAGGCAAGGTTAAAAAAAAAAATTATTCAGCCATTTAAAGTAATTGCAGGTTGGCAAAAAGTCTCTCCTTTTTGATGGATAAGAAAGTTGGTTTGGCAGGAATTTCTTTTTCCTAGTTTTAGTTTCCTTCATGATCAGGTTCCGATTTTAATCCCTGTAGGACGCAGGAGGCTCCGCTGTGCTCCTCTGCACTCGGCCTGCCATGGCAATTAGGGGGCCTGGAAAACATTTTAGCAAGAACTATTACGTGTACAAGCGTTAACTCGCATTTGAAACATGTAGCTGGGATGCAATCCATCTTTGGATGTGCCTGAAATCTGGGAAAGAGGAAAAAGCAGAGTGGGGCAAATTATTTTTTAAGTGATTTACCTGAAATAAAGCACTTCCCTTTAGCAACAAGCAACTTGCCGCATAATTTTTGCTCGGCTCATGATGGTTGTGATGGGGAGGGGGGGATGCCAGCCCTGGGGCTGAGACAATAGATTCACATCTGGTAGATGGGAGCTTAGAGCGTGAGGCTGCTTTGTTCTGCCTGCCTGACCATAACAGCATTGCCCCAGCTCTCCCCGCTTAATTTCCCCCGGGGAAAATAGGGATGCTGTTTGCGTGGTCAGTGCGCCCGAGCCACCCAGAGCCGACCGGGTGTGCTTGCAGCGCTGCTCTCGCTCACGCTGGCTGCCCTCTTCCATGTAGCCACGGGTCCGCATGCCAGAATTTCAGGTTGAACGGGATTGGGATCTAAATGGGGTTAGCTCCTGGCTTCAGGAGGCAGGTGAGGTTTTGCAAGCCTTGGTCACCGCCTGCTCCTGGCCCCTGCGAGTAGTTTAACAGCAGTGAATCATTTGTTTTGGTTTCTCCCCACCAGGCGCTTGGCTGCAGCGCCTCGCGCAGAAGCAGTGGGCGTGGGAGAGATGCATGGCTCGTGGGCTGGAGCCTCTCCTGCCGGCCGTGAGAACCGGCGTCCCACTGGTCCCCGGCTCCACCAGGGCATCTCCTCCTGTTTGCTGCCATTAGGGGCTTTGTATGGGTCAAATCTCCCATGTCCCCATCACCCAGGGATGCACCAGGGGGTGCGTGGGGTGGCTGAGGAGAGGTTGCTGGAGATGAAGGCACAAGAGGGAGCTCAGCTCGGCCTCTTGCTGGAATGAACAGTCCAAGGCAGGTGTCTGGCAGTCCCTTGGGACACCCCATCCTCTGCCTCTTCCTTACCACCTCCCCGTCCCTTGCCTACCGCCAGCCCAGCATCATTCTCCCATCTCCTTCCTCGCACTCCTCCCTCGTACCGTGCGACCAGCCGGCCAGGGAGCGATCTTCCTGACAGCTGATCTGGGATGCTCATCTGGCAGCGGTGTGCCAGGCCCGGGGTTGGAAACATTGGTTTTAACTGGGGTTTGGAAAGAAACTGTTGAAATCCTCTTCCCTTAGCAGGCTTTGCGAGCTCGTGGCTCTCTGCCTAGATAATAGCTTTTACGAGGAAGCTGTGGGATTTTCAAACTCATTCCTTTCCCCTTCTTTTTTTTCTCGTTTACCCTTGAAAAGGGGTGCTGGGCAGGGGAGAAAACAGCCCTAAGCTGAAGCAAGAGAAGTCTTTCTGAGTTTTTCCCTGGCTGGGGCACTCCGCGTGGCTGCAAGGAGGGAGCTGGGCAGGAAAACCGGCAGGAAAGGCAGAATGGAAGAAAGACCCCGGCTTCGTTCCAGCCATGCCAGGCACGCTCCTGCTCCTGTTCCCACCAGGACCAAGTGCTCCAGAGCCTCTGTGCGAGCGCCTGTGCTACCCCAGCACCTTGCCACTGATTATGGTAAATGGGCCGAAATCCATGCCATTTAGGTAGAGTAGCCCTGGTTTTGCAAAAACTTCCCCTGCTGACAGCTTTAGGTGAGCTGATGTTCTCTGGTAGGAGAAGGGTATGAACTCAGCACTGCTTATGCAATGGGGAGAGTGAGACTTTTTTAGCATCCCAGGGTTTTAGACCTCTGGTGCCCTATGAGAAATGACCTTTCTGTGAAAGCTTTTGCTGCCAGTAACTGTGGGAGCTTGACACCCTTCTTGAGCAAGCTGCCGACTGCGTGTCTGGAGAGATGAGAGTTAATTTTAAAACATCCGGCATCCGTATCGGCGGGGAGGAAGGTTCCCTTGATTTCCTAAGCGCCAGCAAAACCTAAGCTTCTAAACCCTAATCCCTTTCTAAACTGGAGCTGCCAGGCCAGGGCCAAGGACAGAGAAAAACCCCTGCTGTGTTAGCTAAACCAGCCGCACGCTCTTCAGTGCCACTGCAGCTGGATGGAGGTGAGCCCACCCCATCCAGCCAGGAGCCTACCCGTGGGCCAGGCTCCCCCTGAGCCCCCCAACTTTTGGGCCACTCTTTGCCATGCCGCGTTCCAAGACCGCGCTGCATTTACGTCTGTCCTTCGCCAGCTTGGGCGCTTCAGAGCAAGCGAGTCCTGTGGGGCCGTCCTGGCAGCCACCATACTGCTCCAAGTTCAGCAGCGGGGTGTTTAAGGTGGGCAGAGCTGGCACCTGAACTGCAGGCAGGGTGAACTGACAGGCAGGAGGGGTGGCCCTGCCTGCGGGAGAGCTCCAGGCTCAGCTTTGCCCGCATCAGGCCAGAAGGGCAGCTCGGGAACCAGCTATGAACCAAAAATACATGAAACTGCATTTTTTGCCGGGAGCAGCGCAGCACTGGAGGTGTCCCCCGGGAACCTCAGTGGCCAGGAGGGTCACCCCCAAAAAAGCCCTTTGCTGCTCAGGCCACTCTCTCCGCGGGGTAACCCATCTCCCTGCGAGAGGGCATCACCCAAAACTACCAGGCGCGGGAGCCCCCCACGCAGCCCGGCAGCCGGGCAGGGCCGGGGATGCCCGGGATGCGCCCAGGCAGCGCGGGCCCCGG
>WAAD01006570.1:610933-652881 GCA_013389945.1 Fregata magnificens
CGGGGGTGGGAGGGGGGGCTGGCGCTCCGCGGCCGCGCATGTCGGGGGCGCTGCGCTTGTTTTCGGGGGGGGGGCGGTGGTGGTGTCGAAAATCCCACCCTGCCTTCGCGGTGCGCGTTTGCCGGGCGGTGGTGATGCAGGTGAGGAGGGGGTTTGGGAAGCTCCGCGGAATACCCGCTGTCCTGCTGGGCCCGGGGTCGCGTGTGGAGGGGCTTTTCTCTTGGGGGCTGAGGGCTGGTGTTTGAGGAACCGGTGTTAACAGCGCTGTGGTTTTTCTGATGATGAAAGAGGTTGGAGTGTCGCCCTGTGTCCTTGGCGTTTAAACGAAGCCGGCATGTGTTCAGCAGCAGGGGTTTTCATGCAACACTTCACTGCTGCGGCTCCAAAGGCGCTGCTAGCGATTAATGAGTTAAGCTGTCCGTTTAAAATAATCCTCTCCAACTCCCGTAATGTGCATGGACCGATTGATCACCCCCACCCACCCCCCCCGCAATTATTATTTAGTGATAAATGTTGCTTTCTGTGTTGAACGTTGGTTGCTTTTGAAGATTCCTGGTTATTTCCCTTATTGATAAATAAGTTCCTTCTCCTTCCTGCTCCCCCCTCCCTTTTCTCCTCCCCCAGAATTAAATTCCTGAGCAACAGCAAAAGCTGATGTCAGTGCTTCAGCTTGCATTGAGGGAGCTCTGTGCACAGGTCAGTAATTTGCGGTTTCGTTAGAAGGCAGGACGCGGTGCAGTGCTGTTCTGTTAAGGATATTTGGATTTTTCTGGGCATGGATGCGTTTATCTTTCGTATTGCGGTAGTTATCAACAGCTCCCTGGTGGGAGCTGGGCACTGCATAAGCATGTGTGGAAGAGACCGTCCCCATCCCAAGCAGCTAGCAATGACAAATGCATTGGGAATACTTGCCGGAGGTTTTGGTCTCCCTCTAATTTGGGGTATAAAGGCAGACCCCCCACCAGGAGACTGGGCATGCCCAAGAAGCCCTGAACAGGTAGTGCTGTGGATTGCGCCTGGCAGTCCAGGGGCCATGTTAACCTTGAAAGCAGCTTGCCTGTGGAGCGGTGTTTAACATTCGCGTGCATTGTCTCGTCCTCCTCCACTAAGGCAAAAGGCTCGGGGCACGGCTGCCTACGCGCCCAAACGCGGCTGCGGAGAGCTTTGTTTTCAGAAGGACTCGATGCACAGGAATTGGCGCTTACGGATTTGGCCTTGCCTCTATCAGACAGGGTTTGCTCGCGCTGTCAGAGGGCGTCTGTGCTGGGAGGACTCTGCGGAAGAGGTTTGTTGGGGTTTTGGGTCTGGCTGGGGGTTCCTGCGCTTGCTTTGGTTTTGCTTGTAACAGTTCCCAAAACAAAATAAGCTGCAGCACCGAGAAAACCCTCCTGGCCATAGCTAGAGGTATTTGGGATTTTAAAATGCCTGCAAGGGCTTTGCAGGTGCCTTGTCCCCAGTGTTGCCTGGCACAGCTGTGCCGGCAGAGCCTGGATGTGTAGGACTGTCCAAATGGCTGGGACCAAAGAGGACAGTTGGGCGCATGAGCAGCAGATGGACGCCCAAACGCCTCTTTGCAATGGCAGTAGACAGAAATTCCTGCCCTCAGCCCATCAGCAACACGCTCGAGCAGCACAGACCCTGGGGCTGGAGGGTCTCCGAACTGAGATGGCAGCATCTCACACCAAAAGGCTTTTAACCTGACAGATTTGTCCCCCATGGCTTTCAGCTGTCCCTGCCTTGACACAAGGTAGGGAGTAGGGAAGGAAAACCTGGATCTAGCATTGCTGTTTAAAATCTAGCCTCAGCTATGCTTGGAGGGCTGAGCAAAGTGGCCAGAGTCCTTAGGAGCATTCACTGGAGGCTCTGCATGGCGGTTATTCTTGCAAATACTGCACCGTGTTTGTCTGCGGAGCGTGTTTTTGCTGGGTGCCAGGCACCTTGCTGAGAAACCACTGAGGTGCCTGCCTTTGGAGAGCTTAAATTCACCTAAAATTAAATGCAATGCCACTATTACTACCAAAACACCCCCAAGGGCTGGGTAGGACTTTGCAGTAGTGTCTGTCCCATACTGCCAAATTGGATCTTGGGAGGTGGGGGAAAACTAGCTTCTCCCCCTGCAGGCACATCCCCCCAAAAAGACCTCCCCAAAGGCTGGAAACCCATTTTGGCTCTGGATTTCTGAAATGACTTCCCTTGGCATGAATATGAGTGAGTCCCCACTCCATCCCTACCCCTTACCTCTGCACCAGCTGCTTTAATCTATGTAAGAGATAGGGAGTGTTTTATAGGTGCTTTTCCTCTTTGGATTTGCTTTGTTGCCTTTAAGTGGGGCTGTTCTTAGGGATCAGAGGTTAGCTTCTCCGGTGCGCAACTCGGCTCCCAAAGCCCTGGGTGCAGGCAGGTGCAGAGCGTGTTAACGCTATCAGGGATGGAAGGAGGAAAAGGAGGTGCTCCGGTGCTCAGCAGCCTTGATTTATGGTGTGGGCTCGTAGGACCCTGCCGTCATACTGAAACAGCTCTGGCAAACCAAGTCTTGTAGGGAAGGAGGTGATAAAGAGAAGGAGCTTGCAGATGCTGACTCCTCTCTGCCTGGTTGGACAGCTGGGAGGTTGCACTAGGAGAGTTTGCAGACCTTTTTGCCCTCCGCTGTGGGTTTAATGGCAGTGTTAAGGGGGAGATGGCTGCAGAAACACCCAGGTGCTCCTGGTCCTCCAAGCGCAGCCGCTGGGTCTCACCTGGCTCTTTTTCTTGCTGCTATGCAGAGAAACTCCTGCAGCCAGAGCGGCAATGCCGTCATCCTGTGGGGAAAGCTTCAACGCGCTCCTCTGCATCCCCATGCCCTCTGGGTTTTAAAACCTGTTTTTCAAGCTTTTCATTTCTTCTCTGAAGATACACCTGTCCCGCCTGATGCCGAGTGGGAAGGAGGCACCTGACGTAATTACGAGCAGGCTTGGGGAAGGGAGGTGAGTGGCCTGGGAGCATTCATCAGATAAGAAGCTCTCCGCTCAAGATTTTCTCAAGCTTATTCAGGAGACCTGGGCGTACTTCTTGTGGAGGGTTATAACACAGCCAGGGGAACGTGAGGGGGGTAAAAACTGACCGTGCCAAGATGGTCTGCACTAATGGTATCAGGGGCTGCCCTCAAAGCCAGGCAGAGCCTGCGGTGTGATTAGTGGCAGTGCAGGTTCCCACGGGGACGGCGGGTGGTGTATTGCACCCTGGTGATGGCCTGATGGCTTTGCCTGCTCCTCTGATGGAGGGGGAGACCATGGCGTGTGGATGTGTCACATCCTCATGGGAGAGATGCTCTGCCAGAAGCGGGCCAGCAGCTGAGACCATGGTGGGACATACTGAGCTCTGGCCACAGCGGGCACCTTGGTCACCCCTTCTCCTCTTTAGCATGAGTTCATGGAAAGGAAAACAAGCTCTTATCTTTTCCTCTTCCAAGAGCTGTTTGTAGGCTTTCTACCCCAAGCCTTTGGGTCAATGCTGTCCAAGAGGCTCCTTTGGCTCTCAACCATCTCCACTTCAAGCAAGGAGAGTAAGATTAACGGAGGGCCATGTTGTGGGGCCATGCCTGGCACAGAGCCCTGCCCAGCATGTGCTGCAGACTGCCATGGCTCCTGTAGGATGGCTTGCTCCATCCCTCTGCTATTTTGCTCTTCCTCTGAGGTTTTCTAGACCCAGCTGGACAAGGTAATCTAGGCTGGTGTGCAGGGGGCTTCTTCCTGTGCTTTTCCTAGGGCTTCCGTGGGGTTTTTGCTGCTCTGGACCTCCAGTTTCCAAAAGTGGCAGGTAGTGCTTGTTTGCATGATGCCTTGAAAGGACTGGTATTTCAGAAGGTAGGTCCAGTAGTGGCCCAGGCTGGAGTCAGAGGAGAACCTGGAGATGCTCACTAGAAACTGGTCCAGTACATGGAGAGTCTCGTAGTGCAAACAGAGAGCAATAACAGCACAGAAATGCAGGCACTGTGTTGCATGAAGGTGAAATAAGTGATGCATTTTGCACTGACTTAAATTAAGAGCATCCCAGCAACCTATCTGGGGCTGAAAATCCTTCCTTGATTCCCTCTTTTCCTCCCACTCCTCTTAGGCCTTTTGCCATGTCGTTTGCTGTGCGTGGAAAGCCATCACAGTTCCTGTTTGCCCACCTCGAAGTGTGCGTGCATGACTTGTCTGCCTTCGTTGTACCTTTTTTAAACCAAGCCTTCAGGTCTTTTGGGGCAGAGACCTCATGTTCTTCAGGAATTTCTCCAGAGTCCTTCAGGGTACTCTTGCAATTTGGAAAAGAGGCTCTCCGTGTAGCATTTCTGCATGCTGAGTTATGGGGAGCATAATTTCTGAGCCTACTGATGACTGGGAACAAGTCATTTGGTGACCAGAAGGACAAGACAACCTGTTCTGATGTTGACATTAGCTCTCCTTTAAGGGAGAGAGGGGTTGGACCAGATGAGCTGAGGTCCCTTCCAACCTAAATTATTCCATGACTATTCCATAAATACCCACCATCCTGCTTCTCCCAGGCTTTTGTAAAATGCCTGTTATTAGGCAGTGATGATGAGGGGACATGAAACGAGGTGGACCACTGCTTTGATCCTGTATGGAGATTCCAATGACAGCATGACCCTGGCATCCTCCCCTCCACAGCACGCGTCCTCCAGCCCTGCTAATGATGCAGTGCGTCTTTCCGGTTCGTCTCTGCCTACCCGTGTTACTCATCCGGCATGAAGGTGCACGGTGTGCCCACATCCATGTCTTTTCATCTCGCCCTTTTTCTTCTTTTTAATAGGGGATTTAGTTCTTTGAGGAGCACTGGTCTCTAAAGCTAGCACATGGCAATTCAGCTGATGCAGCAGAAGCTCTGGTAGAAATTTCAGTCCGTTTATTAGGTGATTGCAGGGTTTTTTTGGTCAAGCAAATCAAGCCCTTCCCACGCATTAAACCTGTGTCTACTTAAATCACATCTCTCCCATTGAAATCCGGCCCCCCCTGGGTAATGCCAGGCAATCTTTGTTCCAAACAAAGAGGGTCCATCAGTCTCTGGGGCGTGCTGTTGAAAAGAAGCAACCAAGAAGCATCTACAGCATCCGATTGTTTTTGCATTGCCTCTAACGACCCTCATTTCCAAGCTTGCAATGGCAGCCTAGTCCTCCTTGAGCCGTAGCTTGAGTGGAGTTATTCATGCCATCTTCATCTGCCTTGGCCGGCAGCCCTGCGTGGGGAGCGGATGGGCGCAGCCTGAGCCTTGCTTGGCACTTGAGGCTGTTGAGTAGAGGGCTGGTGCGGAGAGGGTGCCAGCACTGCTGACTTGTGAGCTAGGCTGTGAAAAACCATGTTAACTGCTTTGCTGCTGTCAGTGAACCTTGCAGAGATGTCTCCAGCAGCTTTGCTAGCTCAGCAGGGCTGAGACCCAGAAGCCAAGTGAGCCTGGAGCTCTCCTTTACACCTTACCTGCTGCTCACCACTGGTTCAGCTCTTCTGGTTGAAAGTCAGAAGGACACGGCATGGCAGGAAGGTGACCCAGAGGGAATGAGCCTCCAGCCGAAACTGAGCTGGGGCTGTCTGAATTATTCTGTGGGATGGTGAAGGGACAAAACACCTCCCGTGCACCGAGCGAAGTTGACTGCTGCAAAAACCCCAAATGCAAATCTCTGACTGGGCAGAATCTCCCCAGACACATCCTTTTGTAAAGCACTTGCATTGTACCATTAAAAATAGATCGGCGTGTTCTCCGCTTGCTTGCTGAATGCTGATGCCTGTAATTCTGTGTCATCCTCGCAATCCCTTCTGCTTTGAGCTTGGCTGACTCTTTGTCTGGCACCTGAGCAAGGTTCATTCAGCAGTAACTGATATAAAGATAAGTGTGAGCTCTGTTGGAGTCTAGCAGGATGGGCAGGAAGGTGAGGAAGACTGAATTGATCTTACTTAGTTGGGGGATCAACCAGCAGCCCTAAAGGAGCAAGGCTTGGTGTGATCACCCATGCTATCTGTTGCATGATGCAGAAGCAGGGATGAGTGAGACCTGCTGGCATGGAAACGAGTTGGAGGATGTTGAAGCTCTGGGTGGATGTCATGATGTATCTCTGGGGTTTTTTTAAACTGGGGTTAAAAAAAATATATATATCGTGCTTCGGTGTCTGCCTGGAGTTGGTGAGGGGAATATTGCTGCTTGTTTCCCCCAGTGAATGAGTTCATCTAGTCTGCCACCCACAATAGCAATGATGATATGGATTAAGAGAGAAGGCCCATGTTACAAAACGATGCAATACCCAGCTCTCACTGAAGAGGCTAGACTGTAGGATTTTGTACACGAAGAGCTATGGCATCTGACCAGCAAGCCATGGCTCGGCGTGGTCAACGGGCATGTGCTTGTCTGGGGTGCTGGGGATGGGGGAGACCTGCAAAACACTTTGTTTGACCCCCGTGTCACCTGGTAATGAATCACAGCCACCAAGGGAAAAGGAGAGAGTGGGGCAGAAACATCACCTTGGGCTTTGCCTGTCTTGTGTGTTTTGTCTAGATAAAGTTAACCCCTTGAAACCTGGAGTTGGTGCCTCCTCATGGCTGTGATCAGAGGTAGAGCCTGAGCTGGTAAGTTCATCCCAAACCTGTGAGCAATTTAGCTATTGTGTGCATATAGGAAATGTAGCAGGCCTTGAACCAGGTCAGAAAAGCCTTGCAAAGCCTATGTTACTGCCCTGGAGGTGTCTCATCCCATGGAAAACCAGCGTAGCCCCTTGCATTTGAGTTGAATTCTGGGTCTCCTAAGGAGGGCCAGAGTTTCAGCAGGTGTAGAGTGGCATAACTGTGGACATTGGCCTCTGCTGGCTGGAGACCTGTGCTGGGATCTGCACCTCAGTTTGCATTGGTTATCATCAGAAACTGCGTAAAACCTGCCAGGAGGCAGTGACATCGTTGTTCTTCGGTGAGGCCAGGGGTCCTATTTGTCATTTAAACATGGAGGGCTAATGACACTGTGCTGGGCAGGTGCCAGCGGACTGCCCCTGTGTTTGCTAGGTGCTTGCTTCACCAGCCTTGGCCTGACCCGTGACTGTCCCTGGCGCTCTGCTGAGATGGACAAACTCGTGTCACTTGAGATTGTCCTTAAGAAGTTAAATGCTGGCGTATTTATCTGCAGCCTTGAAGAACCACAGCTTAATCCCGTGCTTTCTTTCACTTAGCATGTAGGTGTTGTGGGAAAATAGTACGCAGGTCCTGGAGACCCTTTCTCCAGGAGGCTGCAAATGCACCCAGCAGGTATTTATGGTGTCTGGTGTCCTAGGATGAGAGAGCTGGACCAGCCCTGCAGAAGTATCTAACTGCATACCTTTCTGGGCTGCCTCTGCCTGCTCTTGTTGCAAAAAGGCAGACAAGCTACTGGAGATCCCCAAGATAAGCCTGCTGGGCTCATGGGGTCATGCAGCAAATGATGGGGATATCAGGCAGTGGGCAGTAAGGGCCCTTGAAGCATCAGTAGGACTAGATTTCCCTTCTCCAGTATGACATCCTCTGTGATGTGTGCCAAGCTGCTCAAAGCAGAAGGTGCTTTCAGCTCTGAGTTGAGAGCCTGGCCAGCTCTCGGCTTGGCAGGGTGAGGATGGAAATGGGATAGCTTTGGTATTAGAAGGCAGCGTGCTTGGGAGCTCCATCCTCAGTGTGGGCAAAGGCAACGATTAAATGGCTGGCTGGTCATGGATAACCTTTGATCTTGGCTTTTGTAGGCTTTAAAATGAAAGCTTGTGTTTATACTAAAGGGGAAAACCATATAAATCATGTTAAAAGCACAAGGCTAAGAGGAGGAGATGCTGGCCTTGTCATCTAGACTCCAGCTAAATTCCCTTCCCTGCTGTCCCCATTGGCTTTTCCTGACTGGATCTCCAGACTGACCCACCACGGCTGCAGTCAGAAATTTTTCTGGGAATGGCCAGTCTGCAAATCCTTAAATGCACCTGGGTCGCTTTGGTGGAAGTAGGCTAGGAGGCGATTGCATTTGCAGTCATAGCCCATCCAAAGCTGCTGGCACAAAGTCAGGTGGTGGGAGGGGATGAGGGACCCCTTCTCTTGGCTCAACTGCAACCAGAAGAGCTGGTTTGCCTTGCGGGGTGAGGGATGCATGGGAAAGACTCCCTTGCAGCTGGGTACGACTTGTCCCTTTTCCTTTCATCCCTGTGTTCCTGTCTGTGGCTTGAGCGTGAGCAGCCCCTGAGCTGCCCCATGCTGCCGGCCATGATGTACCTGAGGCTGACCACCCCTATGCCAGCACTGCCATGTGCCTCCACGCCATGTCCTTCGTCTGGTGTGAATGCACCATCTGGCACTTTGCTGAAGGACATCCTGGTCCTTCAGCCACGTCCTCCTGTGGAAGACACCTTCTGGACTGAGGGCTGCAAGTGCAGAGGGGAAATGGGAGGTGTGGGGAGGTGAGTGGGTGCTTGGATGCGTGCAGCTCCTTGCAGGGCTCCTCACCATGCTGCTTCCAGCCTACAGGAATTGAAAGGAGACTGCGGCATAGGAGGGAGGAGAGAAAAAAAAAATGTAAAAAATCATGAGAGAAGCAAGCAGCTGGGCCTGAAACCCTGGCAAAGGTGCAACAGCTGCCTCCCGGTGATTTGTTGTGGGAAGAAGGGGAGGCGGCCCCTTCCCCCCTTCCCAAAGCCCTCCCTGCATGGAGAGGGTATGCAGGGGCTCTCGTCCCTAGGGGGAGGATGCCTGTAGTGTGTAGGGAGCCAAGATGGGGATGTGAGATCAGCGTGGATGGGGCCGAGGGGGAGTGCTCTGTCTGCCCTGGGAAAACCCTCTGTGGGTCTCGGGGTGTTAGAGCAGGGCAGCGGAGCACATTGCCATCTCCCCTACATCTTCGTACTGCTGGGGCTTGGGAGATGTCATTCGTCGCCGTCCTTGAGGTTCACCGGGGAAAGGTGGACAAGCAGACTTTGTGTCTGGGTTAGTGGATGCGGTTAGTGGTGTTTCCCAGCCTCGTTTTAAGGAGCAAAAGAAAAAAACCACTCCATTTTTCCATTGTCAAGCAGAGAAATCTTTTGTGCTGCCTTCTAAAGGGACCTTGAGTAGCTGCTAAGAAATCATCAGTGGTTACATCACCTCCAACTTGGCTACTGCAGCACCTGACAGCTTTGTCCCACCGCCATCATTAGTGCTCCAAATTCCTCGCCCTTGGAGAAAGCCTGCATCTCTTGCTGGGAGGGAGAAGCTGCTACGCAGTTTATGATGCTGTGAGTGGCAGAAGGGGATCAGTAGATGGGCTGAGGTTCACAGCAGATGGGATGGAGCAGGGGGACACATCCTGGAGTTTTGTAACCCCGTCCTGTTTGCTAAGCTGGGTTCATCAGCCCCTGCAGGACCCGAGCATCTTTCCAGGAGTGAGCCGAAGGCGCTGCAGTAGCATCGCCTCAGGCCGGAGACGCAGCCGTTGCCTGGCAGCTGCGGGTTTCCAGGGAAACCAGAGGTGCTAACTTGTTAATGAGCCCCGCGTCCCTGATTGCTGCTGCAAAATAATAATAATTAGTAATAGGCCCGTGATTTAGGAATCCCTCAAACAGCGTGAGCCTGCTGAGGGGAGTTCACTAAGTGCCGAAGCACTTGAAAGAAAAGAGGGGATGGGGAGGAAAAAAAGGGTGGAAGGCTTGACGAAAGTGCTGCATTTTACATCTTAATAAGTGTCTGGAGAGCTGGGGCTGGTGAGGTCCTGCCAGCGTCCCAGCGGTAAGCCTGGGGCTGGTGGCAAGGCTGACCTGGAGGGATGGAGGAGCCCTGGCCAGGCAGCGTCTCGCTGCAGGGCTCAGAGCACACAAATATTTCCCCAGGTGGGCTGCAGGAGGAAAAGCCAGATCACTTAGCTCAGTGCTGCTGGGTCCCTGGTGGAGATGGCAGTTCTTTGGGAATGGCTGCTTTTGTGGGTTACTGGGGACAAACAAGCAGGCATTGCTCCCTGGTGCTCTTATCCTTTGGTAAGCTCAAGGTGGAGATGCCATCAGAAGACCGTGCTCCTGGGATGAACATCACAGGGAGCGTGCTGTAGATCCAGTCTCACTTACATGATGGAAATGTGTTCATGGGGTCAGAGCTGCTTCCCACAGCAAAGCTGGCCTGCCCGAGGCAGCGAGGAGAGCATCTCCTCAACTGGACCATGTGCGGAGGGTAAAGCTCTCCAGGACACAACTACTAGCTTGGTGTAAAGAGTGGACATGCCGGTTAGTGAGGTTTATGGTTGCTACAGAGAGAGGCGTGCTAGCCTTCCAGTTGATGTCTCCAGTACAAGAGGAACCAGATCTGCGCCCTTCCCATACCATGTCTCTCAGCTGGGACCTTGTGCAAGATGAGAAATTGAGGGAAGTGGCCTCCACCTCAGTGACCTGTGTTGGGCCAGCACAGGGATGAGTTCCCATGTTCCGTTGTGCCACACAGATAGACTCAGGCTGGGGCATGTTTCAGGTTTTCTTGCTCTCTTGCCTGGCCTGACCAGAAGAGGGTCACAGCCAGGTTGAACACTTGCCCTTAGCCCGGCTTGCTGCGTGCATCTCTGTCACAGTCATGACTCCTGTGGCCAGCACCCCTCACCTGACACGCATGTCCATGGAAGTGACTCCAGGGACAGAGTTCGATGAGCGGGCAGTTGGCCCAGCCTGTGTGCTGAGCTCTGTCCGTCTTTCTGTCCCTTGGCTGCAGTGTGGCCTCTCCTGCTTGGCTGTCCCCATTCAGCTAAGCCATGTGCCCATCTCCTCATTACAGGCACTCCAGGGAGAGGTGGGATTAAAGGATTATGGTAATGTTCTTCAGGAACACTCAAGAAGATTAAGATGGCTTTAATAAACTGATAAGAGAGGGACACAGCTATGCTTCTGAAACCCTAATTTAGGTTCCAGGTTAACCTTTTCCCCGGTCTCCTGTCACCATGGTGAGAAGATCTCTTACTTCAGCAGTGCTCCATGGCTATGCCTGTTCCTTCGATTTTCCTTTTGACCTATCTGAGCAGAAGCAGAAAGACATCTTCCTTCCTTGTCTGGTAGCCTTCCCAGGTACGGAGGCTTTAGAGCTCGTTCTTCTCAGAGACCATCTCACACACAGCCTGCTAGGTAATGTGAAGGTCTCGTAGCCTCTGCTGGTACCTGGGGTACCTGTTAGTTGGGGATGAACCCACCACCCCTCAGACTGGCTTCAAAATGTCCTGTGGTTGCTGGCAGAGAAGTGGCTTATCTGCCTTTGACCTGGCTGGACATACTCTTGGAGAAGTCCCTGTGTCTTGGGTCTAATGCCAAGCTTACAGCTCCCTACGACCACACTCAGTTGGTCGTCTCCATCCCCTGTAAGGGCTCCCAGAAAGAGGGGCAGAATGGACCAACCTTGCCCTGCCTTCCCCCATGTCTTTCGGGTGGAGCTGAGAGTGGGACCTGGCTGATGTGTCACACGTGTCTGCCACCAGGTCCACGTGGGCGTGCTGGAGCGGACATTTATCCCCTTGTTCTGCAGGAGGACAGCTATTAGCTGAGTTGGGAAACCTCCTCGTCTGTCTTCTCCAATCTCTTCCACCCAAGCTCCCAGTCATCTGCCAGAACTTCATGCATGGAAGGCCTCTTCTGAACCAGGTTTCTCTCAGAGCAGTTAGGCGATCAAGGATCTGTTATCTTTCCCAGACCCCTCTATTTGTGTCTGAGACCCCCAAAGTTTAGCCCTTGCTCATTATCTGGAGAGCAGATACCATGTTATCTCTGGAGGTACTGTGCAGTGTGTGTCCCCATGTTGGATCATTCCTTCCTCCCACTTCAGTCTTTCACTCTCATCCATCTGCTGTGGTATTATCCCCATCTTTTTTGTCTGTCGACTCTTTCCATTCCCTTTTTATTTCTTGGATGTAATTGGAAGAGCCGAGAAGAATTCACAGCCTGGTGTCCTGATGGGGAAGGGAGGCAGAAGGTGATTTGGGGAGTGGGGTGTGAAAGGAAGACTAAGGGGAAAAGCTGGCTAATTTGCATCCTTTCTGAGTGCCCTGGCTCTATAGCCAAGGTACAGCAGGGGGTCTTTTGGCAAGGCGGTAGCAACGTAATGAGGTGTGTCATATCCCAGCAGGGGCCAGCCTCGCTCCCCCTCAGACCCCCTAATTAGAACTGTTTCAGTTTTTAAGCCCCCCTGGAGAAGTGCTGGGGGGAGTGGGGTTCCTGCGGCGGGAGGACCGCCAGCCGCCCACCAAGGGGGCAGCTCTAATTGGAGTCGCCGTGAGGAGCCGCAGAGCTATACGAGCTCGCCATGGGGCCGGGGACAGCGATGCTGTAGTGCCAGGGGGCTGCCAAAATGCTTTGTGCCAGGAGGGGCCATGACTATTGCAGCTTTTAGGGGATTTTCGCCGCCCCCCCCAACTTGAAGTAATGCGTTGGCAGAGGCGGCAGGGGAGGATTGCACATCCTATTGTGGCCTCGTATTGGGAGCTTGGATCCTGAGGCTGAAGCCTGGGACATCTACCCCCTGCTTTGGGAGGCAGGTCTGGTAGCCCAGGGAAGTTGGGGCTGTTAATGCTGGACTGAAGAGCCAGAGCAAATGCTGGAACCCCCATCCTCATACTCTGTGGCTTTCCATCCTTTTCCTGCGAGCTGGCTGTGTCCTCTAGATTTGGTGACTGGTAACTGAGGTCCCTGTCATTTCACCCAGTAGTGTGTCCTACTTAAGCATCTCTTTTGTGTATTGAGCTACCATTGCAGTAGGTGCCCACACCGCAGGGGCTTCGGGTGTAGGAGCTTCCAAGAACTGCTGGCTTACTCGGATCAGGGTGACTCATAAGCCTCCTCTAGTCCATGGACCAAATCCTGGCCCTGCAGAACTCAATGAAAATCTTTACACTGGCTTTTTCAGGCGTGGTATTCATAGTCCTCCTAATTCAGATGCATTAAAGCTTCCATGGAACAGCTTGTGGGTTCTCTCTAAAACACCATCTGGCAGGAACAAGAGGAGCCTGGTAGTAGCCCAGGCTTATTTTCTGAATGACTTGCAGCGGCATTAAAACCTAATACCATTAAAACATGCCTGCAATGACGTGTGCCATTAAAACTTAAGAAGACACCCTGAGCTGAATGCCCCCCAGCCTGCCTATTGCTCTTGCATACACCATGGGCTGGGCGTGGAGGAAGCTTGTTCTTCTGGTAGCACTTCAGAGAGCACCAGGCGTGACCCTCCTCAGCTCCTAAGATGGAGCCCAGATATGTACCCCTGTATACGAACCCCCTTTCAAAGTCTGTGCAAGTTAGATGCTGGAAAGCAGTAGCCACTTCAGGGCCATCTTGGTCCAAGTACAGCTTCCCAGGGCCTCTGCCCTAATGCCTGGCCTGTTTCTTGAAGGCAGGAGCAAACATCAACTCGACTTCTTGGCTTCCAAGAGAGACCATCTTCTCTTGACTTGCTAGGAAGCAAGCTGACAAGATACCCATGAGCAGGCTCTGATAAAAAGGCATGTGAAATCCAGTGTGAAGTGATAGACGTGGGTGGGCAAACCTGATTTGGTGGTGTGTCTGATGGGCCCTGAACTAGCTATTACCATGCGGCAGCAAAACCTTAGAGCTGAGCTAAGCTGCTTCTGTGAAACCATTAGCTCTGTGCTCAGCAGAGGTCAGAAAAAGCAAATAGAGTGCGAGGAGCTGTTGGGCTGAGAACAGGGAAAGGAGGAGACATCTTGCCCCGTGCAGGTCCCCAGTGTGCCTGCCTGTCAAACGTGGCACGTCAGGACTGGCCAGGGTGGCAAAAGGTGTCTGTGCAACAGGCGGCTCTGTAGATGCTCTGACCTGAAAGGCTCCTAAATGAGGTCTATATGTGGTGAGAACTGTGGGGAAGGTGATTAGGGAATGGGCATGCATGGCCTATTCCAGTGCTAGTAAGGGTCACCCAGAGGAGCCATCAGTTAGCAGATCTGGAGCAAACCAGGGGAAGGACTTCTTCATCGTAGCTGGCAAACGGTTCCACTCCCTGCCACAGGCCACTGTGCCTGTTAAAAGCTGACATGGCTTCAAAAAACAATTAGACAAATTCATGGAAGAAAGCTCCACTGAGGGCTATTAAATACAAAGAGAAAACCTCTGGCTTGGGCAGCTCTGGGGCCACAGATGCCCACGGGCTGGGAGAACATACGTAGAAAGTGTGGCTTGTTGCGCTCTTATGCTCTTCTGAAGGCCAAGCCCTTGGGGACTTGGCCTAAGGTGAGTGTTGCATCCTGCCCAGATAACCGGTCGTCTTCTCCTTTCCTCTCTTTCCAGGTTCAGCACAATGAGTTGGCATCCTGGATGTTAGCAGCGTGAGGAGACCAGGACGGGTGCTGCCCTGCTCACCCCTTAACCCCTCGCTTGTTCCCCTTGGGGAGACGGGTGCTGGCGTCCCTGCCCTGCCCTTCCGCCCCTTGCCCCCCACTTGCCATAGAGGGGACGGGCCCGTTATGGCTGGGGACAGGCTCCCACGCAAGGTGATGGACCCAAAGAAGCTGGCCAGCCTCCTGAGGAACGGAGCGGAGGGCACCCTGGTCATCGACAGCCGCTCCTTCGTGGAGTACAACTCCTGGCACGTCCTCAGCTCTGTCAACATCTGCTGCTCCAAGCTCGTCAAGAGGAGGCTCCAGCAGGACAAGGTCTCCATCACGGAGCTCATCCAGCCTGCCTCCAAGATGAAGGTAGGGGATCCGACCCTCACCTTTCCTGGTGGATGCTCGCACTCTCTTCCCCAGTAGAAAGGGGCAGGGTGGGGGTGGGATGCAGACTGGCCTAAAGGCCAGCCTATCCCTGGTATGTGCATCCTCTTCCTCCATCCCTTGACCGCAGTATCTGCTGGCATCTCTCTGGCACCCTTTGGAGAGCTGGAGCATGAGCTCATGCAGCCACAGGGCTGTCCCTGGGGACCTGTTCATTGCCCCCACCCCAGTGACATGGCTCCCTGCTCCAGGAGCCCTCCCCAGGCAAGTCTAACAGGTATATCAGCCTTAGGACTTGTCCTACACCAGCAAACAACCCCCCAAAGCCTTCCTGGAGCTGTAAGCTTAATCTCCTGCTAAAAACTCTTCCCCTCCCCTCTGTCATCTCTAACTCCATTCAGGGACATGTAATCCTCCTCCCCTGTGACGCCAGAAGCTCTTATCCGGTGTCATGGCATATTATCTCTCCCAGGCTCCTCTCTCTATCGCTCCTGGTTGAATAATAGAGGTGGCTCTGAGCCACGGAGCTGGGCTGGAGCCCCGGCCAGAGCAGCGCCGGGTGCCCCCGCAGTGCCATAGGCTGGGTCCTGCCCTCCGCTGAGATGCTGCCGGAGGGCTGCGCCGGTGGGTGCCAGCCTGCGGGACGAGCCAGAGGGTGGTTTGCCGTCGCAGCCCGCCCTCCCGCTGGCTCGCTTTTACCGTTCCCCCCCTCCCGTCTTGTAATTTTATGGCAAAGCGAGGGTAATTCAGGCGATTAATCAAATGCTGGGCCCAGCTGGAGCCATCTGCAGCGTGTCCCCCCCCACTGCCGCCCCGCGAAGCCACCGCTGTCCGCATTGGCTGCCGGTGACATCACCCCGCCGGGATCAAGGGGACTCGCAGCGCGGGGGGGCCAGCCCTGTGCCAATCTGCTGCGGTGATGCTCCGGGCTGGGTGATTTGGAGAGGATTGCAGAGACTGATTCCTGAACAGCTTTAGCTGCTCTTAAATCCCCGGGAGAATAAAGCAGAATAATCAGTTTTTCGCAAGCTAGGAGGGGAGCGGTGCGGCCGCCCTCCTCCTGGCGAGGGTCACCTCTGCAGTGGCGGCCGTCACGTGGAGAGGCAGCAGCAGCAGCAGCAAAAGCGATGCGCAAGGGGGAGGAAGAAGAGGAGGATGATGGGGAAGGGGGAAGCATGGAAGAGTTAATGTCAGCTGATGCAGTCCGCCTGCAAACCTGCAGCTCGGCAGCCGCAGAGGAGCAGTGGCTCCCAAAGGGGTCAGCTGGTCCGTCCAGGTGGTCCCTGCTCTGTCCCCATAGAAGGAGCAATCGCCTCCTCCCTGCTCCTGTATCATTGCATAATGGTCCAGGTACCGGCTGGGGACGTGATTATAACCAGGGATGCTAGAGGGGTGGAGGCGAGGCATTGCCACCATCTTTAATTCATGGCTTTTTCCTTTTCTTTTCTTTTTGGTACGGCTGAAATCTCTCCCGGCACATCCGCGGGCAGGAGGCAGCGTGCCCCCACTGCCGCTCTGCGCAGCCCCTGCCGTGCTCGCCACTTGCGCACTGGCTCTCCCAGCACATGCAGCCTGGGAATTAATTAAGCTTCAGGGCACCCTTGTGAGGTTAAGCCACTTGCCCTGGGAAGCTGGAGGGGGGAACCAGGGGGGTCACAGCCCTATCCTCATCTGGCATAAAGCAGGGGTGGTGGCTCTGGCTCGGGGTGTCCAAGCCTTTTCATGCACACACTTGCGAGTTTGCATTTTGGGGTGATGAACTTTCCTCTCCACCTTTCTGTTTCCCCACGCCTCCAATTTCAGCCACTTGGGTCGTGGACATATTTTGGGACCCACAGAAATCAATATGGTCTGCTGCCTCGAGGTGCATAGACCCTCAAAGGGGGATGCTGAAAGCTGGTTTAGACCTCCGTTACCGCCATATCGTTTCCCTGCCTCCACCTGCCATCGCTGGCCAACCCCACCCCGGCACCGCTCTGCCCCTGGCTCCCCACACCAGGGCTGGGGGAGGCAGTGGGACTTAGCGGGGGGGGGGGGGGGGGGGGGCTTGGGGGGGGGGGGGGGACGGACGGACGGGGGCCACGGCTGGCGTTGGGAGCAGATGGCAGGAAGGGTGACATCAGTGGCGCGATTGTCCGGCCCCATTATTCCTCCTGACGGGCCTCCCGCCCTCCTCCCGTTTCCTGCTGCCGGCCGGCCGGGGCTGCCGAGACAAAGGCAGCCAGCAGTGATGCGGGGCTGCCTGGGCAGGGAAAGGGCAGCCCTGAGCCCCTACCTTGTCCCACTCCTCCTCACCTGCCCAGTGCAAAGAGGGCTCAACCTGCACATCCTGGCTCGGCGATGCCCTGGGCGGCAATTGCCTTTTGGGGAAGGATGCAGGGACTGATACAGAGCAAAGCTTTTGGGCAACCCTGCCTGGCTATCCCCTCTGCTCCTCCCACGTGCGTGCAGGCAGGGGGGATGAGAGCATTTGTCTAATTTGCTTTTCCCAGTGCTTGCACCCCTCTTTTCCATACCACTGTTAAGGAAGGGTACTGTTAACAGTGCTTCTGGATGCTGTGGTTTGGAGCAATGCTGTGGGATAACAGCAGCTCCTGGCTTTTTTTGGTGCAAGAAAAGGAAAGGACCATTTGGTGGGAAAGAAGAAATGGGGAAAATAAAAATGGCTTTGTTTTTTCAGTGAAACGTGCCTACGATCGTGGGCATAGCTAAGCCACTGCTCCCCGAACCCCATTGTGCACTGCATCCTGCTGGGCACATGCATCTTCCCACAGTGCCTGGCTGGGAAACGGCAGCGGCAATTCATTTCCCAATTAGCAATAGTCTCCCTCTGCACAAAAATGGTACCAATGTACTGCTCTGGTTTTGGTTTTGAACCCTTCTCCCAATACTAACGATAATAAATTCTCCCAATAATAAATTCCAATAACAACTGGGACAATTCAGCTCCTTGGTGCAGTTTTGGAGGCAGAGGTTATGGGAAATTCCTGCTTGGGGTTTTTACTAGCATTTCTTGAGGGAAATGTTGAAAATTCCACTTCTTCAAGATCCCCCTGGAAAGTCTTTCCACCTCTCAACCTCTTCTCGCTTCCTGAAATGTAGCTATCTCCAGAGCAGCTATAGCCACGGTTTGAGGCATGACAAGGGTCTCTTCGGGCGATGGGAATATTTATTTATTTGCGTTAGGAGCATGGCTCTGCAAGCAGCTGTTTTGCTTGAGGGAAAGCCGGGGCTTATTTTTGAGCCGTGTGCCTGGCTGCTCTTTATGTTGATGGAAGCCCTGTTATTTCAGTGGGGTGATTCACTGTGTTTTGAAACAATATGTGACTGAGATGTCTGTGGTAATTGGGATAATAAGAATAGCTCACTCTTATCTTAGCCCAGATCACCTGTAGAGCATCATCATCCCTGCTTGGCAGCTGGGGAAAGGCGGAGCAGGGACCCGGACTGCATTGAACTACCCAGTGCCGGGGCCAAATGTCCATAAGAGAGTTACCTCCAGCCAGAGCTGCAGAGGGTGATGGGGAGCACTGGGCTTGGCGCGAAGGCGATGGATGGCCTCAGCTGGGATTTGGCTGGAGCTGTTGGCCAGGTGGTCCCTGCTCCAGGCTGGCCATCCCCGCCAGCCAAGATGCTGGCAGGGAGGAGGTTTGTCCCTGGGGAGGTACCCTGGGGCACCTCCAGCACTGGGGTGGGCCAGCAGCTTTTCAAAGGCATGCACAGGTTTGCAAGCCCCACTCAACATCTACTTGGGGCCAAAAGACTTGCTGTGCCGTGGCCCCGCTGTCCCTTGCTGGCTGAATTTGGGGACCCTTTCTGGAGGGTGATGCCTGGGGGTTTGGTTACTTCAGCAGTCTTGGGGTGATGGGCAACCCCCATGGGAGAGCTCCCACCATGGAGGTGCTGCTCCTCGGAGGGACTCCTCTGTTGTCAGCCATGCCCCTGCCCTATGCCAGCCCCTGGCAGAGGCAGGAATCTGGCCCTGAGCATCTCTTCAGCTTTACCCTCCTCCTCTGCCCCAGTTAGCTTTTAACCTCCATACTTTTAAGGCCAGAGATGGGGCTATGCCATCCCCTGCGTATCAGGAGTGCGTGAGGTTAATGGGAGCCCCACAGACCTGATTAAACATCTCCCTTTCATTTCCCTTTGTGGTGAGGAGCCGGGATTCCGGTGCGGGCTCCTTGCATGCTCCATGAGGGCTCCTCAGGACCATCCTGCAGGCATCCTCGCCCCAGCAAGCGGGGTATTTATTTTCTGCAGCCGGGCCATGTGAGGCCAGCACTTGTTTGGCATTTACATTGAGTGAAACCTTATAACTTTAATAAGATGTAAACCGTGCCGCACATCTCTGCTGTCGCTCAGCAACCCTGCAGTAATGGCCCAGACAAAGCCTCCCCGTGCAGAAGGAACACTAAATCCTATTGTGGTATAATTCTGCTTGGCCGGAGCTGGTATCTCCTCTGCAGCCACCCCAGCCAGGACTGCGCAGCCGGGATGAGCCCCTGCCACACCGCAGCTTGGTCCTCGCCTCACTGTGCTTTTAGGGGAGATGCTTTCGCTGGCATGGGGCTTCAGGCTGGGGACTAGGTTTTCGGGATGTGCTAAGGGTACGCTAGGGGAGCTTGAAGGAGTAGTGGCCCTGCTAAGGACTGGCAGGCTCCCGGCTCTGAGCTGGCTCGGCAGCCACCATGCTTCCTTCCAGCTGTGCTTGGGATGGCCTCCTGTGAAAGTTCTGCTTCAGGGCTGGCCAAGGAAGAGATGCTGGGGTAGATCCTCAGCTGGCTTCTGTCATTTTTCAGTGTCTTATTTTAAAATTCCTGTGTTCTTTTTTCTTCCCTCTCATCCTGGCACTGCCTTTTCATCCCTCCCGTCATCCTGCTGACCTGCGGGGCCAGTTTTGCTTTCCAGTGCCCAGTGCCGGGCTGGGGACAGGCGGCTCCTTTGAGCTCCCCCCTTTCTATTGCAGAGCTGCACGCGGTGCCCCAGCAGGGACTTCTGTTCGTGCAGGGTCATCCTTCCGCTGCGGTGAGGAGACATGATGAACTCAGCTAAATCAGTGCACCCTGCAGTTTTATTTGGATGGTGCTCACGTTGCCGAGCAGGGACGCACCTGCACTGGGGCGTGAAAGCAGCATTAATATCGACAGCAACCCCAAGCAAATCAGCTCCAGTGGTAAGATAGGGCATGGCAGTGAGACAGCAAAAGGAGGCGGGTGTCCATGAGTGGTTCCTAGTTCAAGTGGTCTCCTAAAGAGATTTCTGAGAGGGCCGGGCAGGGGGTGGGTGATGGGCAGCTCCAACACAAGCTGGAGGAGAGAGTGGCTTGAGAGAGCAGACCCTCCCTCCCTGCCCGCTGCTGCCTCCTCCTCCTCCCACAGCGTGATGGATGTGTCTTACCCCACCAGCTGAGAGAGCAGGTGCTCGCAAGGCAGGCATATGCCATCCACCTGGCTATTCAGCAGATGTGCTGAGCCATGCCTCTGTGAGGATTTTTATCTTGCATTAAAAGATGCATGAACTTTTAGGTAGGTGTAGGAATGGCCAGATGCGCCTTGAGTGCTCTCACTGCAATCCAGCCATCACCAGGGGTTGGGAACTCCTGCCTGCAGACAGCTGCCTGCCTGTGGGGTACCCCACCATCTTACCTGCCCCGGAGACCCTGCAGCGGTGGCACGATGGGTGCTGTTTGTGGCACATAAAGTCACGTGAGAGCAGCCCAGGAGCTCCTTTCCCTCTCCCCAGCGCATCTCTGCAGTGTGCAAGCCCTGCCATGCATTACAAAAGGAAGAAAGAGCATGCCCCTGAACATCCACTAAGATAAAGAAGAGATTTTCCCTCTCTTTCAGCCCTCAGGGGTGATCTACAGGAGGTTTGGCTTGAGCTTCCAGAGGGGTAGTGCCTACAGAGGTGTTACTGTGCTGGACATGGTGTTTCCAGGCTGAGCCCTGAAGAGCTGTTGCTCCAGCTGCAGCACAGGGGCTGTGCTGGGAGCATCCCTGCCTTCAGAACCACCCCCAAATCCCTGTGCCACCAGCCAGGCTGCAGAGGAGTATCTGAGGGCAAAGGTTGGGTGGGGAGGAGGTGATGGAAGAAGTCGCAGTGACTTCTGGGATGTGGTTAAGTAATGGCAAGCTGAGGGTGGGCGATGGGGAGGAGTGACCCTATTTTGGGTAGGATGCTCAAAAGTGCTCACAGTTGGTGGGGCTGCTCCAACAGGCATCTGCGCTGACACACCTGCTCGTAGCCGTGGAGCAGAGTCCCAGCCCGGCCGGACCCTTCGTTTGGTGAGCAAAGCCGGCTCATGGGGACAGCATGGAGCTGGGGTCTCCTGCTTGTGTGATCGCTAAATTCAGCTTTGCTTCCTGTGGTGATGTGGGCAGTAGCATCCTCGGCGCTCAGCCTATTTCTCTGACGCCCAGTTTTTGCCGTTCCCCTGCAGGTGGAGGCGGAGGAGCACCAGGACGTGGTGGTCTATGACCAGAGCACACGGGACGTGACCGGCTTGGCTGCCGACAGCTTCCTCTCCATCCTTCTGGGCAAACTGGACAGCTGTTTCCACAGCGTCTCTATCCTCACAGGTAGGAGCCCTGGGTTACTGCTTCCCTTGGTGTTCGTGCCCTTAGTCTGGAGTTATGGGGCTGTGGCCACACGTGTCCATCTGCACCTGATTTCCCGGCCACCAGTGGCTGTGCCGTTGGAGGGCAGCCCCACACGCGGACTGAGGAGGCTCAACCTACCGTAGCATTGCTGGGTCCCTCCCAGTGCATTCATTCCTTGCACCGTCCAGCTCCCCGCCACTGCACCTGCCAGCCAGGGTGAATGAGAGGGGAGGGCATGGAGGGGTCATGGTGTCACGGCTCTGGCCACCCAAAAGCCGCACTTCATTTCCCCCATCCTGGTCCTGCTTCATCCCCGGTGAACATGCCAAGGGTTGGACCCGGTTCGGGCGCTCTGCTCCCTCTCACTGCTGTTAAAAGGAGGGCAGGAGAGAAAATCCATGGATGTGCTGGGAAGGGAAGGAGAAGGAGGGCAGGGGAAGAGGGTCATCCCTGGGTGAGTCAGGGTCTGATGGAGATGATGCTCTCCGGGCACGAGCACACAGGCAGGAGGAGGCACGCACTGCCCTAATTAAAGCCCATCTGCAGAGCAAAATGGGAGGCAGGCGACGGATGAATGCAATGCTCCGACCCAACAGAGAGGAGGAGAAAGAGGCAGTGAGCTGCCGAAAGGAGAGTTAAAGCTGCCTTTAATTCCCCATGGCTGGGACAGCCGTGCGTCTGCCTGGCTGGCTGCCCACCTCTGAGCTTTCTGCCAGCAGAGGGGTGGGCAGGCGCTGCCCCACGCAGCCCCTTGATCCCACTGAGCCCAGCCAGGCTCCTAGATAGTGCCGAAAGCACAGAGATGGGGATCATCTCCATCCCCCAAGCCTGTCCTCGTCCTGCAGCGATTAGGTACTGCTTTGGGGCTGGGGTGGAGGGTACTGACCTCTGTGTCCCTGGGGCATGGGGATGGAGGGAGCGGCCGTCCCTGCAAACCCGGCAGTGTGACAAACCCTGGGAAGGAGTAGTTGTGGTGGGGAAGGTGGCACAAGCAAGTGGCGTTCAGGGAGCCTTGCTCGTGCACAGCATGGGTAAGTGCTGTTGAATCAGAGCAGCTGTGTTGTGATGGGGAGAACAGAGCAGAGAAATAGCAGGAATAAGCCCCCCAGTTCAAGGGTTTCAAAAGCAAGCAGGGACTACATGAAATCATGTTAAAGCTAATTAGCATGGGCTGGGTTGCAGGAGCTCTGCTGAGGCCAGTGCTGGAGGATGCCGCTGTGAGCTTGCCATGGCAGCCCCCGGCCCACCCCAGCGGCCACGCCAGTGGCTCCAAGGTTGTCGTGGCATAAAAAAGGGCACAGCTTGGCACACGGTGCAGGAGAAGGAGAAGGCAGATTTGGTTGCATCTGTGAAGGAACTTGCTGAGTCACCGGGATGGGTCAGGAAACCACCTTCATGGTGTGACCCTGGCACCCCCCAACCCACTGCCGCTTTCCCAGGGCTGTGCGAGGGGCAGTGCTGTGTGCTGGCTGCAAACCCCCACCCCAAGTCCTCCTGGAGCAGGGACGGGGCTGGGTGAGGTGGCCCTGAAACCCCTGGAGCCTTCTCCTCCCTGGGAGAGTGAGGGGAGGCTTGGGGGACCGCCATAGTACCGGTGCACCCCAGCTGCATGCACAGCATGCCCCATGCTGGGTGAGCACCAGCGGTGTGCCACCCCCCAGGCCGTCAGCATCACCACTGCTGAGCTCCCCACAAGCAAACCTGCATCCCGCTTGAGCACACGCATCCCCCATCTTCAGGGTGGCCATTGCCATCTCCCTGGGCTGCAGGAGCCCAGACCCTTAAGGAGGGGTGCGGCTGTGCTAGGCACCAAGCAAAGCTTAAACCTCCCTAATTAAAAGCACTGGAGGGCCACAGCCTGATGGGGAACATAGGCTGCCAGCGGGTGGAAAAAATAGGAACCAAAATGTAGAACACTGGGTCATGGCGGCGGCTTTTTACATGGAAATCGTGACTGGAAGCGGCTGCAGAGAGTGTCCGGGGGAGGCTGGGCATGCTTGCCGACACGCGCAGCTTCCTCCTGCCTGCGGTGTGGGCAGCAGCCGGGTTGTTTTAGAGGCAGCTCTTGGGAGGTCTGAGGGGGGATGTGTGGGCTGGGCCTGATTCTGACCCCTCGCCCTGCTGGGGTTTAACCCCTCGGTCTGTCTGCTCCGAGCTCAGGCACCTCATCCTGCCCCAACCCATCCCGTGTCCCAGAATAGGTGCCTGGGTCCTCCCTGGAGGTGGCTTGTGACCCCAGCAGGGAGTCGGGCTGGCAAGGGCTGCCAAAATCTCAGGGTCCTGCCCTGAAATCTCAGCCTGTTCCTAAGTGGATGCCAGCATCCCAGGGAACCCTGTCTTGAGGGTTCCCAAACCCGTGTGCCAGCCCTACGCAGCCCCAAAACCTCCCGAGCCCCTCCATGCTCCCCAGCTCTCCTCAGCCCCAGCAGATGTTTCTCCAGGGGTGACACACGTCCATGCCTCAGTGTCCCCATCTCATGCAAACACCGTGCTTGGCCATTCCTGCTTGCCTCCAACCTGTCGTCCTTCCTTGAAGCAGCTGGTGGAGGCTGATGGGTGAGGACAAGGGAGCTAGGGGTGGCAAGAGTGGCGGCGGGGACCCCTCAAGGGTTAACAGCCCAGAAGCAGCGATTCCAGCAGGCTGGGAAGGAGGAATCTGAGTCAATTATTCCCAGTCTTGGAAATCATCGGCTTCTCTTCTTTTTTCCCTTTTTTTTTTTAATTGTGTAAGTATAAATAGTGCTGCTTGCTGCCCTCCATCCGTGGGAGCAGAAAGCCTGTTGATTTATATGGTTTTCCTGACATCACATGAAGTGGTGGAAAACTGAATGGAGCCAACATTTTTCCTGCATTACGTAATGCCCCCTCCCTCGCTCCTGGCCCAGCTCTGCTATTCCTGCAGGAGCCTGACTGTTCTTTAACCTTTGTTTACTTCAGCACAAACCCTCGCTTTTTTGCGCTTTTTTTGGCTATTTTTTGCCTTTTTTTTGCTTTTCTTTTTTTTTCATTTTGGTTTTTTTCCCCCCTTCTTCCCCTTTGCAAACTCCCGCTTGTTTTTTATTAACAGCCATTATCTGTTTATGAAGCAGCAGCAGCAGCGGTCTGGCTCCATCGCTCCCTGATGGCTCCTGCGTGCCAGCTCTTGTATTGGAGCCCAGCCAGAGCTGTAGCATAGTGCTGAGCTCCTGGGTGCTGAGCTTCACCAGCTCCTCTCCGTTTGTTCAGCTGCAGCAGAGGGTGCGGAGAACTTCCTTTGCTCCTATTCAGTGGCTAAAAGCAACAGCCGAGGGCTTCAGATGTTCATCCAGATGATGCTCAGGCACCCATCCTGTCCCTACTCCTGGTCCTTGGGCCGAGCGCCGGGCTCCTCTCTCCTGCGCCCGAAGCTGTATGCCAGCTGGAGATGATGGAGATGAAACTGGGGTAGCAGTGTGGCCAGCAGCGGTGGTCCCCGCAGCCTGGACCGCTGTGGTTGGGACCCCCCTTGCACAGCAGAGGCTCTTTTCATTGCGGTTTCATGCACCGGGGGAGCTTTATCATTGTGATATCATGCTCCGACCTGAAACAGGCCCCTCGCTTGCTTTCTGAACTCAAGTCATGAGCTTTTCATCTGGCTCGGGAGCGCGTGTGAGATCATCTCCAGCCTCCCCCCCCCCCTTTTTGTACCAATTCTTCAAGGAATGTTTAAATTTTCCAGTCCTGTTCTTTCTAAATTTGGAGCGTCTGTTTACTCCCAGGATTCGGAAAGAATGTAACAATATCATCAGCGAGAAATCCCTCCCAGCCCTCTGCTTGCCATCCTCCTCCTCGGTGAGCGGGCTGGCCTCAGCAGTGCTGGCCGTGACCCGGGTCCTCTCCAGCCCACCAGTGCCACGACCAGCCAGCACAGCCGGGGAAAGTTGTAATTGCACAGCGGCAGTGATCCAGAGGGGGCTCAGATTTGGGGGATTTCAGGGGAATCTACCAAAGGCAGGTGACTTCAGAGCGGACAAAATGAAGTAAGGAAAAAGGAAAGGGGATTTCCGTTGCAAGAGCTGACTTGAACTGCCCAGGCGGGAGTGGGTTCAGCACTGGCTGGAATTATTTTAGAAACAAGTTCTCAGGGACAGATGATTTTAATTAAAAAAAAAAAAAAAAAAGCACTTTTTTGCTGCATAGGCACAGTCCTAAAAGAAAGTTAAACATAAGGGCACCTGAATGTGACTTTGCACATCCTTGGCTGAAAATGCCGTGATGCTTTTGCATGTTGTGTTGGTGTGAAGCCACATGCCAGCATCCCATCTCCCTTGCTGCCTGCTCCTCTTGAAACACGTTGGGCTGGGGCTCTTTCAGAGGAAAACAGAAGATGAATGAAAAAAGCCGAGCTAGGCAGGTGCAAAAGCAGCACTAGGCAGGGCAGAGCAGAGGAGGCTTGCTTTTAGTTAGAGTCCCAGGAGCTGGAGATGGCATGTGCATCCAAAAGGCAGTGAAAGTACAAATGAATCCGCAAAACTTGTCATGGCTGATGCTGAAGCTAAAAGCTTAGCAGGATCCAGAACCATGATCGAGGCGTCTTTACAAACCCAATGTAAGAAAAAAATAATTCTAAAACTTAAGAAAGAAAATACCCCGAACACGCACACTTTAGTTGTCGGTCAGAAGCTGTCTGATGGGAGTGGGGAAGCAGGACTGCACTGCAGCTGGTTATTTGATGGTCACCTTCCTCATCGCCTGCTCTGGACAGCATCACGATTTCATCTGATGACTTTGGTATGTGAGTGTGTCTCCTGGGGGGACAGCATGTGCAGGATGTACTAGCTGGTGGACTTTGTCCTTTGACTCCAGCAGAGCCTCTGCTTGGTACGTGGGCCTGAAGATGCATGCGTAGGTCAAGCGTTAGGGCTATTTCAGGTACCCTCAGACTGCAAGGTCTAAGAGCACTTGTGGACTTATTGGCATGAATCCGTCAGACGTACCCACAAGTTTTTCTTCTAAAGTCTAATTACTGCCTCTGAACCTCCCACAAGCACTCTGACCCGCCGTGGATGTCTCCATCCCATAGCGTACTGTGATGAACCAAAAGAAGCAGATTCTTGGCTGGTAGGAGTGTGGGTATGAATAAGGAGGGCACAGGGGTGGGATGAGATGGGAAAGAGCACTCACGTGAGACTCTCAATTTCTTGCTTCTCCCAGATTTGGGAGTTTTGAAGAACCAGCTTTGCAAATAATATGAATGGGGCTCCTGGTTGTTCTTTGTCTACAGACTGCCCGCGTAATGCTTGGGAATGGAAGAAGGGTAAGAAGTTCTGTGGAGGGGGTTATGCCCGGCTTTTATCAGGCCGTAGGTGGTGGGGTGCAGGGGGATTACATGCAGTGATACTTTTCTTTTGACTGTCCAGAGGGATGGAGGTAGGGTGCTATTGCCAGCCTAGTGGGAGAGGCACTTTTTTAAAAATCATAGCATTGGCTTTAGCCGCTTGAAGTTGGACTTCAAATGGTAACATCAAGGTTTGTGACTTTTACGGTCCTGGAGGTTTAGGTAATGCTCCGAATCTCCCTCCCTCTCACACCAAACATCCCTGGTTCCTTTCTTTCCTGCAGCAAAGCCATCTGGGACCACTCTGGCCAGGGCAGGACCGTGTTTTCTCGCCCTCCAGCCCCCATCCAGTGGGTGCTGGCATCCAACCCCGGCCACTCAGCCCGGCAGTGGCCCTAGGGAGTGCTCCCGGTCTCAGCAGCCCGAGGCGTGGCATTGGGGTAAGGTGCCCCTTCCCACCACCCGCCACAACCAGGAGGGTTTCAGCCCTGGCAGGACTGGCGGCTGCATCCCTGGGACGGGTTAAGCCAGGTCATGTATGTGCGAGCTGATTGTATTCCAGACCTATGCTCTAAACCTCCCTGTTTAGCAACACTGTCGTCAGACAACTTGTTTTCCCAATTCTATAATTACCCTGAGGAGCTTCCCCTCCCCCTCCAGCCGCGTTTTTAACCATCAGACCCAGAAAAGGCGAGCGAAAGGGCTGAAGGCAGAGAGGGACGGAGGAGAAGGGGCTTATGGAAGAGCAGCACTCCGGTTGCCAAGACTTACAAAACCGCCGTGTAATTTTGTTTCTCATTTCTGGAAAGCCAACAGGAGGAAGGCAACTTCCCCAGCAAGAGATCCCAATGGGCAGGAGCCACTGCCCAGTTACAGTTTCCTTCCTTTTGAGAAACCTGCCTCCCCTCGTCTGCCTCCCCCTTTCCCCGGGCCCGTGCCGCACGCTTGCAAAAAGGTCGGTGGTGGGTGAAGAGAGGAACTGCTGACCACTGCCCAGCTGGGCTTGTGCCAGGCTATAGGTACCGTTGCGATGGGTATGTAGGTGCTGAACAGGGGCTTTCTGCTCCCTGCTCTTGCAGGCAGGTTACATGAGTCTCTCTGACCCATTGCAGCAGGTTTTTTGCTGGTGAGTGGTGTGGCGATGAGAGCGAAGCAGGGCCGACGAGGCTGGGCATCAATCCCCAGGTGGTGTGCCTCTGTCTCCTAAATAGGGGCTGGAGGCAGGATGGGTGACAGCCTGGCCAGGAGGGACACCTGGGGAAAGGGGCCAAGGGGCAGCAGGTGATACACGGGATGTGTCTCTAGTGCTACGGGTGTCACCTTTCATCTCTTTACTTGCCAGTGCCCCTCCTGCCCCAGCACCAGCTCCCAACCCCTACCCTGGTCCTGGCAAAGAGGTGAAGAAGATGGGGAGGATGACGCTGCCTGGGGAATGGTGGCTGCAAGCAGCATCTCCATGTGGCTGGACCTCACACTGATGGAAGAAGGGGGTTGCTCACTTGTCTTTTGCTGAGGGTCAGAGGGACACAGGACACTAGTGAGCCTCCTGCATCAGGGACTGCTTGGTGGTGTCGTGCCCAGCTCCCTGGCTGCAGCCCTGAGCCAAAAACTAGGTCCAAATGCATCCTGAAGGAACCTGCCAGTACAAAAATAACTTGTGCCGAGGGCTCTCACAAGCCTGAGGGAGTCAGGCAACCGGAGGGCAGTGAGGGAAGGCAAATTCATGTTTGTGGACTGCTGGGTCGGGGACAGGTTGATGATCGCACCCCCTAATTCACCACATGCTTCCTGCAGCATCCCCCCAGCTGGCACAGGCCAGCCAGCCAGCCGCTGCCCCTGCACGACCCAGTGATGGTTTCCACCCCAGCGGAGCCCCAAGTGCAGCCGACGGAGCAGGTCACCAGCCTGTGTACCCAGTGTGGGTACAGCACCGCTGGTGCAGTGGTGGTGGGAGATGGAGGCATCTCCATTGCTGGGAGCCGTTGGCACTGGCCACCAGCATCATGAGCCCTCCCTGAAGGGGATGGAGGTGGCAAATGTGGGGGACCACAGACCCCCTGGGGAGCTGCTGTGGGAGCCACTTTCCGAGTGTGGCTCTTGAGGAGAAGGCTGCTCCTCTCTCTTCCAGCCTAGTTGGAGCACGCTTTGAATTTTATCCAACCTCTGACCCACATCTGATAATAATCAAACCATATTTGTTACAACAACAAGGCTCGTTAGGAGGCTGGCTCCGCTCGGGGTGGGGTGGGGGGAGGGGAGAGCACTTAGTTAATGCCAATGACCTCATCTCATGTGATGTCATTCAAAGGAAAAACACTGAAGTCACTCACATATGGCTCAGCCTGGGGTTTTTCAGCCCGTAAAGCTTCAGATTTTCAAAGGCACAATACATGGCCCCCCTGCCTCGTGCCTCTGCTAGCTATAATCCTGAATGATTTTCTGGAGGCCTGGGCTCAGACCAATAAACTCGTAAGGAGCTGTGTGGAGACATATTAAGGAGTCCTGCGGGTGGGAAGGGGGGGACAAGTAATTCTCTCCCCCAGGACAAATACAAGGAGGAAAACACGTCAACCCCCAACCTGCTTCAGAAGCCACCACTGATGGATAGACCCCAGTGGGACTGGGAAAGCCCATTCCTACATATCCCCTCTTGCTGGACTTTTGCACGTGAGAAGGCTTTGGCAGGGGTGCATCTCCTCCAGACCACGGGCATTCTCCACTGGGATCAGGCAGATAACTCCATCCCATGTGGCCATGTGCAGGTGCAAGCAGCCCAGCACCAGACACTTTCCCCATCAGCTGTTGGGGGCCTGTTTGCCTCCAGCTGTTTGAAACCACTCCAGGATGAGCATCCCTCCTGGGTGATGCTCTCGGTGGAGACATCAAGAGGAAAGATGAGCTGGTGGTTAGGGACCTGCTGTCTGGTCCCCAGCTCTGCCCTGCAGCAGAGAACCCCGGAGAAGTTATTTAATCTTTTGTGCCTCAGTTTCCCCCTTGGGAAACAGAGATAGTGGCATTGACCTTCCTGGTGCTGGGGTTCAGAGTTAAACATTCCGCAGGGGATGCACATTGCTTCTGCCAGGAGCAGCTGTGGGGAGGGGGCAGGACGGGGCGCAGCCATGGGGTGCCGCTGGACGGAGGGCAGCAGGGAGCAGGGATGGAGAGCAGTGCCACATCCCCACTTCGGCGTGGGGGTTTGATCACACACCACCCTGGCTGGTGCTGAAATGAGGTGTGGGCGTTAGCTTCCTCCCTCCAAGTCCCTGTCCCCAAACTAATTCCGCGGGGCCAAATCCAGCGTGGTGCAGCAATCAATCTCCTGCTGCGGCCGCTCGCTGCAGGGGACTTTGGGCGGGCGAGAAAATCGCGGTTGCGCCTTTAAGCAGTGAGTGAAGCATATGTCAGGCCCGGCGTTCTCCTGCGTGTCTGTGTGCTGAGTAAGGAATGTGGTCGCATGCCTGACCCGTTAGCTATGAGCGCGCTATGAGCGCGCTATGAGCGCGGCAGTGGATGGATCAGCAGGGCTGTTGCTCATGGGCTGAGCTCATTCAGGCTGGAGCGGTAGCCGTGCACGCAGAGAGTGAGAGGCGACGAGAGGGCGACTGGGGAAAGGGGACTACGCTGGGCCCCCCTACCCCGCTCAATTTTTTTTATGCTTTTTATTTTTTCAGCCTGAAGGCTGGAGCCGGGGGAGGCTGGCGGTGCTCTGCCGCAGGGGGGCTTTTTTGGTTTTTTTAGTATTTTTTTTGCCCGCCAGCTGTTGTTTTGCTAAGGCAAGAGGTGCCCCCGCGAGCCGCAGCCCAGCTGCCTGGATGCCCGTGGATGTAATGATTGCTCCCTCCGAGGACCAGTTCTGGACAGACATGCGTGAGGGGCAGATGAAGCTGAAAATAAGGGTGCGGAGGATGAAGGAGAGCAGGGACATGAGAGGTTTGTCAGCCGGCCGGCTCCTTTCCTTCCAGTGGGGACGGAGGGGGAAGAGGGGGCTGCTCAGAGCCCTGCTTTGCCTGGGGGATGGAGATCGCCTTTGCCGAACGGCCGACGGGGAGCGGAGTGCGATGGCTGGCGATACAAAGAGCGCAGGCAGCTGGTGAGCGGGGAGATGGAGGCAAGCGGAGAGCGTGTGGAGGGGGAGCAATCACCGGTTCCCAGCCACAGGCAATGTGCGGAAGTGCTTGTGGAGGCAGCTAGCCTGGTCCTGCAGGCAGCAGCAGGAAAGGAGCTGCACGGAGGGGCAGCTCCTTCAGGCAGGTGAGAGGCTGCCTGCAGTGGGCAGGGTCATCTGCAGCGGTCCTGGCATTAGGCAGCTTTCCCACCTGGTGCGGGGTCTGGTGAGGCTGCCTGGCTGGGGGGGACCGCTCCAGGGCCCCCTGAACCCATCTCCATCCAGGCAAGCTTGGTGAGGGTGCAGATGGAGCAGAGGAGGAGGACGAGGAAAGGAGGAAGGCTGCAGGAGCCAGGGCAGGCTCTGCCACCAGCATCTCTGCTCCCTCGGGCACCAGTTTGAAGGGGTCACTGAGACTGCGGACATCCGTGCCCCAGGCAAAGGGGAGTGCGCGGAAGGGAAAGGATGAGCAAGGGTGGCGAGATGTACAAGGAGCAATTGGCTGAAAGAGCACTGTGCTGCTGCCCGCACCCAGGCAGCTGCCCAACGGAGCCATTTCGCTTCACTAGCACGGTTGCTGCCTGCCCATCTTCAGGGGGGATTTCTTTCAGAAAGGGGGTTTGCAGTGTTTCCACCCCCCAGTGCCAGGGTGAAGGGCAAGCAGAGGAAGGGGATATTAACTAGAGTAGCTTAAAAATATGCCGGGCCTGGAATGACCTAGATTACTGAAGGGTTGAGTCAAGAAACTTCCCCTCCATCACCACTTAAAATGGGAGCCTGCTAAAAGTGCTTGACAGGTTTTTGTGGCATGAAGCACATAACCCAGTGATGGTGTCATTAGTAATAAGTCACTCCTGGAAATGATACATTTTTCTTTACTTAGAACGAGTAAGGCCGGTCCAAAGCAGACACAGTCACCAGAGGAAAATCAAGCCCAGCAGCTCGGGGAGCGTGTCCGTGGTTGTGTGGGTGGAGGGCTTCCTTTCTGACACTTTTCCTTTTTTTTAAGGACATTTTCCACTCATTTGGGAGAATGTGAGGGGGGTCTGGGACCAGCCTGCGAGGCTGGGGGGGCTGGCACAGGTTGGGAGGCAGCAGGGTGATGTAGCAGCAGATGGGCAGAGGCTGTTCGGGGTGACCATTGGGGAAATGGGGAATTCACATGAATCCATAATAGGGCTGATTCATGGGCTTTCTCATCCCCACTGCTTGGAAAAAAAAAAAAAGGAGCCAGCAATGGGGTGATGAAATTTGTTGCTGAGCAAAGGCAGCATGAAACCCAGGCTGGGGGAGAGCACAGGGGCTGGGCAGGGGGACGCAGGGGGGACAGAGGACTAGGAGAGCACCGGACATCTCTCTCCAGTGCACTGAGACGGGTGGAAGTAAAAGAGCATCAGCCAGGAGAGGGCGAGCTGGCCAGGCTGCAGAGCACCGGGGTTTCACCCAGGTGGGTGGGAAGGGCATGCAAGCAAGCTGGCTGCCCACATCAGGCATCGCTGGCAGGGCTGCCTGCACCGGGCATTGCTAGCAGGGCTAGGGAAAAGCAGAGGGCTGCAGCGCCGAGAGGGGAACAGCAAGGATGGAGGCAGGGGGAAAACTCAGAAACGTCCCAGGCAGCAGGAAGCGCTGACAAAGCCCCAGAGCTTCCTGGAGCACAGTGAGTAAGGGTGGCAGTAAGCAGTGTTTCATCACGCTGCCTGGCTTAGCTGCCGGCACCAACAGGCTCCCACCCAGCACGAGAGCCAGGGAGACGGCATTTTGCAAAGAGGGTTTTTCCCAGCAGCTCTGGGGGTTGACGTACGGCGTGCCTGGCCCCTCTGCTTTCCTTCCTTGAATTCAACCTGCTGCAGAGATGCGTGGCCGAATGCTTGGGCTCACTGCCCTGCCAAGGCTAAGCATGATGCAGGCGAGGGCTGGGGTTTTGCAGGTGCCCTAGTTCTCATCATTTCCTGCCATGCCTCAATTCAGCGAAGTGGTTTAACACTTGGGGACAGATGTGTCGGGGTACTGGGAGCCGTGTGTCTCCAGGGGGCTGGGCTGATGGGGAGGGGGCATCCAGGCACCATCCTGGCCACCAAGGTGGCACAACAGTGGGGGAGCCGTGCTGGTGTGGCGGCTGCTCCAGCAGCAGCTGAGGCGCGTGCTTGCTTGCATGCCCCGCTGCCCCTTGCCATGTGCCACCCTAGCAGCAGCTCTTAGCCACCACAGGCACTTTAATGAGAGCTGGGCAGAGCCTGGCCTCTCTCAACCCCCTCGGCCGTCAGGAGCTTTAGTGGGGCAGAGGGTCTCCAGCATGAGCACAGGCACAAAACCCACCGGTGGGGCTGTGGGCCGCCACAAAAGCTCCAGCACCTGCACAGGGAACCGGTCTCTGAGCAGCTCCGGCTGCTGCTCTTTAACACTCATTATAGGAGCAGTGAGGGTGGGCTATAAACCACCTCTTTAATATCCCCCGAAGGTCTCCTGCCAGCTCTTGGTGTGAGAGCTGGGGGTGAGGAGGTGGGGTGCAGTGGGTGCTGGCCCAGGGGGGGTTTGCAGCTCCGGCTGTGCTTGTTCCCCGCCTCCTTGCTGCCACAGACTGATGGCACAGTGGAGTGACATGCCACCTCTTCTTCCCTGTTTCCTGCTGGAGGGCTTTGGGTTGGATGTGCTCCACCATGCACATGGGAGGCTGGCAAACAGGACATGTCCCTGCTGCTCGATGTGTCTCGGGGAGGGCATTTAGGAGACTCATGGGGCTCGGGGTGTCCAAGAAGCATGTGGCTCTCCCAAAGAGCGGTTTTGGGGTGAGGCAGGTGCCCTGGACAGCCCTTTTGCGGCTTCTTGTAGTCAGCGGGGCGCAGCATCAAGGCCAGAGCTGTTGGGTTGTTTCAAGGGACTCTGAAGGAGGTGAGTCCATGGGGCTGGAGATGAATGGGCAGTCTGCAGCCATCAGAGCGAGACGTGAGAGGGTTTTCAAGCCCTGTCATCTCCCTGTCTCCACTTTACACCTCCAGCCTAAGGCGGCAGCCTCGGTGCAGGGAGGGATGCAGGGAGCAGCAGGGAGCTGGGATAGCCCTGCTCAATGTGCCCCACACCTGCCTTTTGTCCCCAGCAGCATCTTCCCTAACATCCTGTGCAGCTCAATGGATTGTAAATCCCCAAAGCTGGGGCTTACCACCAGGAGGAAAACGATGCCACACCACTTCCCTGTCCCTAGCCAGCACTTTGTCACCTTCTGTGTCACCCTTCCTGCACCACCACTGCTGCCCTGCCTTGGCAGAGAGGGGAGCAGGGCAACTTGCAGGTGATGGGCAATTCCTGAGATGTTGTCAGTGTCCCAGCCATGAGCTGGATGTCCCCAGAGACCACCTGAAGGTGACAGCCAAGGCAGTGGAGGGGTGCAGGTGCGGCAGGGTCCCAGCTCGGCGGTCCAACACCTCTCTCCTTCCACCGTTTGATCTCCTCCCATGCCCATCAGCCCAGCACCAGCACTGGGGCTTTTTGTTCATTTTGGTTATAGCCGTCTCATGGTCTAATGCAGCTGCTGGTGCAAAGAGCGACTGACAAAGGGGCTCCTCACTGTGCAGTTTGCTGCTCAAGGGGAAAAGTCGCAGGGCTCCCCAACAGTTGCAGCAGTGCTGGTACCACAGGGGCTTATTCAAAGATGCTACTGGCATCTCCCCCCGGGCTGATGGATGGGCAGTGCACGGGGCCGTGCTGCACAGAGACCAGCTCCTCCCCAGCAAGCCCTCACCAGGCTCGAGGGGAGCATCAAGAAGAAACCAGAGATCCCTAAGCACCCACTCCACGTCATATACAAATCCTTGCTGAGCTTAATTCGCCACGTGCCAAGAGAAACGGCACTCCAGGCACCAGCACTGCAAATAAAAGAGGAAAGACTAGAAAGACTCAGTGCTGCCCTGGCTCCTCACCCTGTGGGGCTCTGCCGCTCTCTCGCAGCAAAAGCTGGGATCCATGGCACAGGGTATGGAGGGGGGAAAGCCCAGGTATCGGTTGGAGCCCAGCCAGGGACATTCACTGCCCTTGGGATTGTTTTGAAGAGCTGCTTTGCTTTCTAAAAATGAAAGGCATGCTAGAGCAGCCAGCGCGGGGTGGGGTCAGCGTCGCTTCAAGGTTGGGATGGCGTTGGGTACCCAGCACCATCTCTAGGGTTTCCCCCAAGCCCGGGCTGCCCTCAGCAGCTGCAAGCATAGGGGAAATGAGGACAGGTGGGATGGGAGCATGCCTGGGCTCCCAGACACAGAGTTGAGGCTTTGCTTGGGACAAGCATGGTGAACTATGGGCATCATTTTGGGTGCCAGCATCCTCTGGTTGCTGGCAGCGTGCCAGGGTAGGCACCACAGCCGAGGATGCTGCTGCCACTCTCTGCAAACATCCCCGCCTGCTTTGCAGCCCCCTCTGCCCCTGCCTGGACTTCCCTGGGCAGGGCTGGCAGAGGATCTGCTGCCAGGCGAGTGCCGGTGGAGGCGAGCAAGGGGGGAAGAGCATGCCCCGACCTGCTTTAGCTATGAGATCACCCTGCACTCCCAGCTTTTAGAGAGCGGTACAAAGCTGTGCGTGGCCCCGGGCGGCTCTTGATGGGTATGAGTGAGCAAGAGAGGCTGGGGACCAGAGCAGGCACCGATCCCCGGGGCTGTGCTTGCGTGCACTCTGCTCCCCAAAAACATGCTGGGTTCCTTCGGAAAAATTCCCATGTTGTTTTGCATGACTCCACGTGTCAAATCTGTGCCCCACTCGACCCCGTGTGCTGCAGGCTTCCCTGGGGTCAGCTGAAGGAAACCCTTCCCGCAGGGTTTCTGCTCGAGCATCCCCCAGGCATCAGTGGCATGTGCTCAAGCGTGGGGCGAAGCAGGGAGTTCACACGTGTCCACAGAGGGCTCTGGCCAGTGATTTACGCTCCTTGGCAATGGGGACACAGCGCAGGGATGAGCAGTAACCGGAGCTGTGCTGCACCTGCGCTGGGCCTCCTGCTTTTGCTCTGATTTAATGTCCCAGTTGAGAGGTGATGTCATGTCAGAGGGAGCCAGAGAAAAGGAAGTGCTAGAGAAGATAAGGTGCTTTAACTCTACCCCTCCCAGCTTGGCCGCGTTTTGAAGCTGGGAGCTGTGTTAGCTGCCAGCCAGGGAAACGTAAGAGAGGGGAGGAAAGAGGTTGGTTGGAGGACACCTTCCTCTTGGGGCAGTGGGAGCTGCACCAGGAGTTGCTGAGATGGAGGGTGATGGAGGACCTTGGATGTTCCCAGGTGGTGTGAGCATGATTTTGTGCACTGCTCTGGCTTCTCCATCACCTTCACCTCCCAAACACGTAGGGTGGTTTGTCTGCAGCACCAGTCATACCCTGCGAGGGCCTGGATGCCACACCAGCAGCCAGGGAGGTGCTCCAGGAGGGTCAGCAGAAATGCTGGCAAGGTGCTGGAGAAGGTAAATTGAGAATGTGCCAAGGCTGCCCTGCTTCTGAAGGGAAGAGAGACTGAGTGGAAAGATCGTTACTAAAGGCTCATTAAAAGGTCTTGTTTAGCTGTGGAGATGGGCCAGGGATTCCCATGGTGCTGAGTCCAGAGACTTGGACTTTCAGAAGGATCTCGTGGGGGCATCCTGGTCCCCCTGGTCAAAGGTGGTCAAGCCCTGAAGTCTTCTCTGCCCTTTCAGTGATGTCAAGCTGCATCTGCTTATTCGCATGACTGGGAAAAGCTCAAGGGAGACTGGTTGGGCTGATACAACCCAAGGTCCTCTCCGTTGCACCAAGCTGCCACCCAGATGTCCTCAGCTGGAGGGGAGTGAGGTTGGGCCACCACTAGGCAGACCCGGCTCTACCCTGTAGAATGGGATCGGTGAGCGAGAGCAGATCAGGATCACCAGTGGCCTTACACAACCATGCAGGACGTGTGACAGCACTGGGTGGTTTTTCAGCTCCCCGAGCTGCCCACCATGCAGGTAGGGCAATGCTTGCTGCTCCTGCTCAAGTCAGTGTTCTTGCCGCTTGAGCTGGGGACTGGCTTCCAGGCAGGCTCATTCACATTTGGACTGTGCCTTTGACCATGCCAGACACCGTGTCGATAGCTCTGGCTGTCAGATGCCACCTACCACAGCCACAGCCCCACCTGGGGGTTTTCTCTCAATATTGGGCTTTGAGATGCTCAAGCTAGGTATGACTGCCCAGCAGCTTGGTGTGGTAAATTGCGTGCTGCTTGCTGTCACATTTAGTAAGGTCAGAACGTGAAAAACGGCAATGGCCTGCAGGTACCGATGTGCTGGTCTGGTCCGGTGTGCTGGAAATCATGGGCTCAGCAGGGCTGGGCAGAGGGGGCATCTCTCAGAAACCACAATGTGTAAGTGTAGCCATTGTGGCAAGGTTTGGGCTGACCTCCCCAACCCGGGGAGCTTTGCACTTCGGTGGGCTTGCTTGTCATCATCCTGCCCTGGCAGGTTTTGCTATCAAAAAGTGACCCTGGTTGTCCTCAGAGTAGCAGGCAGCCAAGAAAAGGACTTTATCTCCTGTCGTTTGTCTGAATGAAGTTGTGAAGAGCAGGAGGGGGTGCAGGATGCCTCACGTGTGCATTAATATCCAGCTGCGGCAGGACAAATCAGAGCTGGGTCTCCATCCCTTTCTCCCTGTGTGTGGCCCAGCCATCACAACATGTCTGCACTGGTTAGCAATGGCTGGTGGCTTTTTGCTCCTCAGGGCTCTGTTCTCAGTGTTGCAGGGTTATCATCACTTTGCCCCCAGCCTGGGCCTCGTCGTGCCAGGTACTGATGGTCTCAGCCTCACTGCTACAAGCTCAATGTCCCCATTTTCTCTGCAGGAGGCTTTGCCACCTTCTCGTCCTGCTTCCCGGGGCTCTGTGAGGGCAAGCCAGCTGCCATCCTGCCGATGAGCATCTCCCAGCCATGCTTGCCCGTGGCCAACATCGGCCCCACGCGCATCCTGCCGCATCTCTACCTGGGCTCCCAGAAAGACGTCCTAAACAAGGTACGGCCCTGTCTAGGGGACATGTCTGCCCTGTCCCATCTGGGACCCCAGCCATGCAGAGGGGTGAGGGCATTAAGGACTCTTCTCCTGCCTGGTGAGAGGACCACACGTGGTCAGTCTGACCCTACCAGGAGGCTGAAAGCAGGGAGTGCATAGGCAGAGCCCAGCAGAACTGGGGAGGGTGGTTGGAGGATGAGTCGTCTTATATTGAGGAGCTTTGGGGTGGTCAAACTCTTCCCAAGTGCCTGTAGCAAACTCAGGGACAGGAGGAGCATGGCCAGGAAAACACCTGGGCTTGGAGGTGGAGTTACCACAGCTGGAGGGAGACGTGGAACAGCAGCTAGCTTTGCACCCGCCCAGCTAGCCAGCCAGGCTGCCAGATGACACCAATTTCAGCAACCCTGCGATCCCCTTGGGAGCCAGAGAGAGTGGGAGCAAGCTGGGGTATTCAGCCGCAGCAGCACAGGGATGGGCAGCTCTGGCCAGGGGCAGGGGCTTGTTCAGGAGGCCCAAAAATGAGTAAAGTTTTGCTGTGGGGAGGGAGGAGAAAAGAGGGACAGTGTCCTTTTAAAGGTGCTGGAAGGGCTGTGCTGTGATGTCATGCCAGGGAAGGAATTTTGTTTAAAGGAAAAATAACATCGAGAAGAAAGAAAGAGGAATTGCAGTTAAAATACCACCGGGCGCCTGCCTACCACGGGCAGGAGGGAGCCAACCAGGCGTCCTTGCCTGGGGCAGACGAGGGGAGAGAGGGACCATGACGCCGGAGGGGGGTTGGAGACAGACAGGAGGGAGAGAGAAATTATATACAGGGAGTAGAAGGAAATGAAAGAGAAAAATGCCAAGAATGTGAGCCTGGGAGCTGGGCTGGCTCCGTGGAGTGGAGGCTGGGCTCTGCAGAGCCTGCTGGGGCGGGCAGGAACCAGCCGCTGGAGAGCCAGGGCTGAAATCCCGGTGCGGTCTCCTGAGGAGCCAATGTCAGGCAGGGAAATTGATGGTTTCCTTCCCTTCCCGCCGCCTCGGAGGGTTTTGTTCATCTTTTAGAGCTGTGTTTTCTGCCATCCCCACGATGTGGCCAGAAGGTGCCCTATCCATAGGCAGCAGAGCGGGGTCAAGTGCGGAGGCCGTGCATGGGCGATGCTTCTCTTCTCCAGCACGTTGCAAAGGAGAGATCTCACTTGGCAGCTCCACGCACTCTCATGTGTGGGAGGACTCTTTTATCTCCATGTTTTCTTCTCCCATTTAATTCTGGGTCTTCCCTGGAATAGTGCAGACCAAGCACTGAGACCCAGCAGCTGGCACAGATGTTTCCCCGTTTTTTTATAAGCAACCTGCCCCAGTTGTACAGGTGATACCTAATCTGATGGGACAGGGAAAGAGACAGGGGTCAGATGAGCCATAAATTTGGTGTCAGCACCGCATATAGGTGAAGCTGGCCGTAGCCCTGGAAGGGAAGGAATGGAAGTTGGTATGGATGCAGCAGTACGCACCCAGCAAGCCAGTTCCCTGATGGATGGTCCATGGGTTGAACCTCACCCCCTCATTGCAGTTTTTCATCTGACCCTATTTACCTAAGGTCTCCCTTGTGCCACTGCATTTTATTGAGTCAGAAATATGGGCAGTAATGGTGGCCATCCAGTGGCCAAAGCGGAAAAGTCACAGAAAACAAGTCCAGGTTCACTCCAGTGTCAGAAAGAGGGTAGAGTTGGTTCCCCTCGCCACCTGCCTGTGTCCCAACACAGGAGTGTATGTTCACAGTGAAGAACTGCGAACAACTAACAAATCTGTGAGAACTCCCGATGCATTTCTGAGGGGTGTGGGAGCAAAGATGTGGGTTGACATTGGTTAACATAGGGTGCTACCGATGACTCGCCCCACTCTGTTGGTGAGATGCCTCCTCTCTCCCTGAGCTGATACTTTCAAAGCTTTCAGCCAGAGTTTTCATTGATTTGCTTTCTTGTATTTTCCTATTCCTGTCATAATGGGATTCTTGGGTTTTCCTCTCTGGGACCCCCTTCCAGTTGTCTTTGGTCTTGCTTACTTTTACTTGGACCAAAGTAAAGATCTGCTGAGGTTCAAACCTGTGTCATCTAAATTGACACAACCTTCTCAGCTGGTCTCTGCTGTACTACTATCAACTAGGCCAAGGCAGCAGTGGGAGACCCACAGGAGAAAATATTGGGATGGGAAAAGGCAGATCTTCAGCACTCGGTGCTGGCTGAACTCAGCCGATCGTTCAGTCGCTTCTTTCCCACCAGGACTTGATGACACAGAACGGGATAAGCTACGTCCTCAACGCCAGCAACTCCTGTCCCAAGCCAGACTTCATCTGTGATAGTCACTTCATGCGCATTCCTGTCAATGACAACTACTGTGAGAAGCTGCTTCCCTGGCTGGACAAGTCCATTGAATTCATTGGTGAGCTTTTCTTACAATGGTTGCAGACCCTCCAGTTCTCAGCCTTCAAAACCTGAACTCTTCTTCTGTCCTCCATGGTCTTACTCCCAGCAGCACTTGTTCTTTCACACAAAGGGGTTGAGGGTTGGGGAGGGAGGCCAGAGTCATTTTGCTCACCATCTCTGACCACATCAATGCTTTTCTCTCTGTTTCCTCTGCCGTGCTCCAGACAAGGCCAAGGTGTCCAGCTGCCAGGTGATTGTGCATTGCTTGGCTGGGATCTCCCGGTCAGCCACCATTGCCATCGCCTATATCATGAAGACCATGGGTATGTCGTCGGATGATGCTTACAGGTGAGTTTTTCCCGGAGGGCAGGGAGGGATTACACCAGTATGCTTCACTCCAGGGAAGGAAAGCAGGCTGAGTTCGAAGGATAGGGTGGGAGCTCCTTGAAGCTCTGTCTTGCATTGGCTGAGTCCCAGTGAAACCAAACCAAACCAAACCAAATCTCCCTTCATAAAGTGCATGCAAAGAGGAATGGTTGGGAGTGGTAAAATGGAGGGGGGAGGCAGTTCCAGCTCTACCCCTGGGGCATCCCAAGGCCCCATGGTTCCCCAAGACCCCTTTCCTCGGAGGGTCTGGTCAGAAGGTCCTGGACGATGCCTCTTCTCCCCAAAGAGGCTGGGAGAGTAGGGGTGGCCCACTGAAGGACCAAACACCAACCAGGGCTGTCTGTGCCTCTCGGCAGGTTTGTTAAGGACCGTCGCCCATCCATCTCGCCCAACTTCAACTTCCTGGGCCAGCTCCTGGAGTACGAGAGGAGCCTGAAGCTCCTCAAGGCCCTGAAGTCAAAGGGCGACCGGGGCGAGGGGGACGCCCAGCAGGACCCGGCAGAGGTGGCTGAGGGCGGCCGGCACCCCCCACCACCTACCTCAGAGAAGGCCGAGGAGGTGCCGAGAGGCACCAGCTCGGCGTCCCCCCACGGCGACCCCGAGCGGCAAGGCGGGACCCCGAAGGTCCTGTCACCCACCACCCTGCAGCAGGGGCTCAACGGCTTGCACCTCTCCTCCGAGCGCATCCAGGACACCAATCGCCTGAAACGCTCCTTCTCCCTGGACATCAAGTCCGCCTACTCCCCTGGCCTGCGGCAGGACCCCCCTGGACCCCCTGGTCCTGGGGACGCCCCCAAACTCTGCAAGCTAGACAGCCCCTCGGGCCCTGGTGGCCTCGGCCCCTTCTCCCCAGGGGCGGACAGCCCCGACCGGCCGAGCGGGCCCGACCTCCTGCTGGAGGCCAAGGTGAGGCAGAGGCGGAAGCACCGGCACCCAGCGGGCTCACCAGCCCATGGGCTCAGCCTCAACGTTGGCGGGGCCTGCGCCTCACGCAAGAGCCCTGGCGCTGAGGACGGGCTGCCGCCACGGCTCGGCCAGCCAGCCACCGCTCCTGGCGCCACCACCACCACCGCCTGGAGTGGGGTGCACCTGGAGTCCCCCAGCACCCCCTCCAGCGAGGCCGGCTGGTACTTCAGCACGGACTCTGGCAGCGCCGGCGGTAGTGGCGGGGGCCCGTTTGCCAGCGCTGGCCCGTATCCACCGCCATTCGGCTGCGGTGGAGTGGCGGGTGGCTGTGAGATCAGACTGAGGGACAAGGCACGGGCCGAGCCGCGGGATGGGCGGCACAGCTGGCACGAGGAGGCTGGTGCTGAGAAGCAGTTCAAGCGGAGGAGCTGCCAGATGGAGTTTGAGGAGACCATGTCCGAGGGCAGGGCCCGGGAAGAGCTGGGCAAAATCGGCAAACAGTCCAGCTTTTCGGGCAGCATGGAGATCATCGAGGTGTCCTGACACCCCCCCAGGGTGCCTGGAGAGTGGGGACGGGGACAGGGCTGGGGGATATTTAAGCTGGGGGGAGA
>WAAD01006570.1:652925-677590 GCA_013389945.1 Fregata magnificens
AGGAGGGGAGGGGGGGCGGCGGGGCTGGAGGGGGGAGTATTTATACCCGTGCGTGCATTTTCGGGAGCGCGCGCACTGAAACCGAAGCGAAGGCGGATGAGTCTTTCCAGAGTCGGGAAACATAATGGCGGATGCTTAGTGTCCCTCCTGCACCCACCCCGGTCCCTCCCCCTCATCCCCAGGGAGTCCCAGCCCTCAGAGACCGCGCTCAAAATTTGGGCATAAAATTCCAGTGGGAAGGGGCAGAGGTCTCAATTTTGTCTGTGGGAATGGGGCACAGCACCTGTGGGGGGACCACGGACGCCCCTTCCCTGCACCCCGGTGCACTAAGCATGCTCCCCTGTGTTTCTCTGGCTAAGTATCCTAAAAATGCTGCACTGGAGCAGCCCTATACATATATAAATATATATTATATATAATATAAAGAAAAAAACCCGGAAGACACACACACAAAGGAAAAGGTAAATGGTTTTACTGCAATTTTTATTGAGACGTAAATAATATTTCAATTTTTTTGTTTTGTTTTTAATTTATTGAAGCTGTTCATTCTGGCAATGATTTGCAGACAATGTGGGGCGGTACTTTCAGCTCTATTTTTACTGTGTATGGTATTTAAATCTGAAATACGAGTTTCTAAGCAATATCTGAGGCCTGTGGCTCCTTCTATAGCTCATGTCGACAACAAAGATTTTCCCCGCTTCCCTCCGGGCACAGCAACAAGGGGACAGGAGACTCTTCTGGGCACTTTTTCTAGAAATGAACAAGCAAACGAGCAAACCGTAAAACCTTCTTGCAACACAAACTGAGCCAGAAGACTCTCTTCTGGAAGCTGCTGCTGCTTCTTCACCCCTTGGTCTCTTTGCTTCTCCTCATCCTCATCCCCATCCCGGCCATCACCCCCATCCCAGCCATCAACCCATCCCAGCCATTGACCCCACCCTGGCCATCACCCCACCCTGGCCATGCACCCCTCCTGGGCTGCCCATCCTCGCTGGAGAGGGCAAGGAGGCAGTCAACCGAAGCGGAGGGAAGGGTGCCAGGTGTCACCTCCAGCTGCGTGGGGAAGGCGTCAGAGGCTGCTGCAGTGGAGGCAGGGAGGGGAGGCTGGTGGTAGTTGGCTGCCCTTCACCTCAGCCACCTTGCTTGGGAGGTATGGGCACCGTTTTCCCTTTGGGGGTGGTGGTTTTTCAGGCTTCCCCCATCCTTTGCTTCACACGTGAGAAACTCATGGGGAGCGTGTTTGCAGGTGCCGAGACTCCCCTGGCCCTGTTCCCCTCTGGGCCAGCTCCCCTCCTTCCAGCAGGTGATAAGCCGGCTGGATACGAAGCTCTGCAAGCACACGAGGGGGCACAACCAACTTATTTTCAGAGGTGTTTGGCTGCTTCCCCCCATCCCAGTGGGGAGCCAAGCTGTTGCCTCCCTCCCCCCCACCCCGATGTCAGGCTTGCTGAGAAACTGCTTTCTGGAGCTGTAGGCACTGAACTGCCTCTGCTGCAAAGCACATCTCTCCCTGCGGCTGTCTTTGCTTTCTCCCTCGTCTTGCGCTAGTTTGCAAAGCTAATACCTCAGGGGTCTCCGTTTGTGCATGTCTGTGTTCTGTGTCATCCTTGGAGTGTTGTTTTTTTCTTTTCTGGGTCCACACGGTTTCTCTCCCTTTCCCTTGTTCCTCCTCTCGTTGCTAATTTCTATCTTTAAATCAAACTACACATGACAAAACCAAATTATCTCAGGTTTAAAACTGAACACAAAGCAGAGGCGTGAGGAGCTGCAGTCGTGCGAGGAGGGGCTGCTCGCTTCAGCTGGTTGCTTCCCCAACCATCTCTGTGTCCGCAGTTGAGGCAAGTCTCCCTGAAGCCTCCTCGCTTTCTTCAGGCAGGCTTTAGTCTTTCTGGTTTTCCATGGGGCCATTTGGTGAGATGCTGGGGACCCCCACGTGCTCCTGCCTGGTTCCCTGAGGTGTGGCAGGGAGGGACAGGGGTGGCTGGAGAGCCAGGGACCACCTGCATCTCTCCCCACATGGCTTTTGACGAGGGCAAGAGATCTCATAGTCATCCCTCAAAAGCCCACTGCCACCAGCAACCACCTCAAACCAGCTCAGTGTTGCCAACCTGCACATTTCTCCCTTCTGGCAATGAAAAGACGACGACACTATTTTTCTAAGCTCCCTTTTTAGATTCCAGTAAGCATTTGGGTCCATCCCATGAGCTGGGCAGCTATTCAGGAGCTGCACTCGCAGCAGGGTCTCCCTAAGTGGGCATTGATGACAAGTCCAAGGAGGGAGGGAAAAAGGCTTCGTCCTCCCTCCGGTAAGCCCCCCAAGCCCAAGGTTAGTGTTGCCTGCATCCTGCCCAAGCAGCACTTCTGGTCCCCCTTCCCCTCCTCCTGCCCTCGGTGGTGGCATCTCTTCCCAAGCATGCCAGGAGTCATCACCTGCTGATCTCTGCTCCATATTGCTCAGTTCCTGCCCATCCCATAGTCCTCCAGGGTTGGTGCCAGCATGGATCAACTGAGCTCAGGTCAGGCAAGTTGCTGGCAGGAGCTGGTTAGGTGTAGCTTTGGGCAATGGAGAGGGGGCTAGATGACTTCCCAAGGGATTTAATAAAAAGAGGACAACAGGTCGGCTCAGCCAGGTGGGGAGATGAGACGAGGTGCTAGTGAGCTCTCATGTAACTCATCCCATTAGCTGACACGGTGCATTACGAGTGCATAAAAGCAGCCGGAGTAAGTCAGGAAGGAGAGGGTGCATGTTGTAAATGAGACTCTGAATGTCTGCAAAGAGGCAGATACGTGGTTTGCTTTTTGTCATCTCCACTCTGCCATCCCCTGGATGCTCCTCAGCCATGTTTGAGGCTTTACACACTACGGACTTCTCTCTCCTCTGAAACCAGAGCAAAGAGAAGTAGATTTTAAGATTAGTAGATCATAACTGCCAAGAGACATTCATGACCCACCTCTCCAGCCTTATTTTGATGTACTTCCTGTTCATCCTTCCCCTTTACGTTGGGCATGTGCACTAGAAGCCCTCTCGTGCAATATTTTAAGGCTACATCCGGAAAATATGCCTTGATTGAGCAGTCCTGCCTGTCTTCTGCCAGTGCATCCCAAAAGTCCATCAGGATCACTCAGTGGCTTTGCAATTAACTTCAATATTTTTTTAAAATCAGAGTCTGTCTGATAGACCACTTTGTCCATGAATCAGAGAGCTGTGAGTTATCATGAGGATGGATGTCCCAGCTGGTAGCCCTCCCCATCATCTGTCAGCCAAGTCTTTTTATGGGCTCTCACAGCAGATGACCTAACCCAAAGCCTCACCGGAGCCAAAAATCATCTTTCTTTGCCGATCTGATGAGGGTGCCTTTATTCGTAGGGACCCACAGTGGCAGTGTGAGCAGAGGATAGGAAGTGTCTCTCCTTTCAAGGGTGTTGGGTGCCCAGTGGTCGCAGCAGTGGCAGTGGCTGAGCTTTCCACCACACAGAGGATGGAGCAAACCACAGCTTTCCTTCAGGCTGGAAGGGACATTGCTCCTTTCCCTCCAGCCCCGACCTGTCCCCGGGGCTGAGCCCCACAGCCACCTCCTTCCCAGCTGCCTTTCAGGGGGCTGAGCAAAGCTGGCAGGAGGGCAGTGGTCAGGTCAGCAACACTGAGCCAGAGGCTTGCATCAGAGCAGGCTCGTCCCCAGCCTCAGCAGCAGCGTCCCCAGCTGCTGCTGCCTTCCTGGCCCTTCTCTATGTCTGCTTGTTTCTTTGGACGTCCATCCCCATTACATCTGCCCCTTAAGATATGATGCCCCCTAGAATCCCCTCCTGCTGTCCCCTTCCCCCCCATCCTTAATACTAATGATAATAAGCTATCAGTGTTGTCATTGCAATCTATGAATGATAGATTTGAATATTTATGATTATGATTATGATTATTATGGTTATGATTCTGTACTTTTTTGCTTCTTACTCTTTGTATGTTGCTCTTTGTTTCTCTGTTGTGAATAAACGCAAGGCCCCATCACACCTTCTCTCTGCTCCCCACAGCCTGGCTGGGGCTGCACTCAGCACAGGTCCCAGCTGTCCCAAGCCCCAGGAGGCAAACCCAGCCCAGCAAACCCTTGTCAGAGGAGCTGGAGTGTGGTGCTTCCTAAGGGTATAAAGACACCCAAACCCAGGGCAGATCAATTCTCTTAACTCTTCCCTTCCCTTCCTGCAGCTCCTCTCCCCGGTACAGGTGCCTGCTCATGTTTGCAAGAGGCAGGAAGCCGCTGGCACCAAGAACAGAGGATTAAATGGCTTAAAACTTTTGTAACAGCTTTAAGGAGCGTTGGCCAAGCATCCAGTTCATGGAGTCAGCTCCCTCCAGGTTGTGGCCCTCTCACCTTCTTCTGCTGGCTGCGCCTACAGGCTGCATCGTCACCTGCAGGGGGTTCTTGCTTTGCCATCACAGCCGGTTTGCAAAGCTTGCCCTGCTCAGCCAAGCCCATGCACTGGCGCCCCATTTTAGCCACATGCCCTGGACTTTCTTGGCTTGAGTGTCCTCGTCTTGCCAGTGAGCTCCCCCTGCCTGGGGACAGCACAGCCTGGGCAGGACACGTGGCCGGTGTTAGAGCAAGCTCAGTGGCAGAGCAGCAAGGAGAGATGTGAGCAGCCTCCGGTACTTGGAGGGATTCAGAAAGGGGCTGGGAATGGCTCCTGACATGGGACTGGATACGGCCTTTATCCTCAGGCTGTCATAAGTGGACAGAGCCCAGTGCTTGTTTTTCGCACCCATCACTTGAGCTCCTTGTACAACCTGGAGGTTTCCAGATGGCTGTAAGGTGAAGGAGGAGACATTAGGGGAAGGGAAGAGGAACCTCATCTGCACTGTGGTACGAAACACTCTCCGTACTGCGCCAGCCCCATGAAGAGTCATTTTAATTTGCGGAGTTTAACACCACCCTTCTCCAAGCAGCCTGGGCACGATCTCTTGTCTCTGTCATGACTTTGCTTCACTGTGGGTTGGGGTCCTTCTCATTTATGCCGTGCTGAACTAATTTCTGAGGTTGCTCTGAGACTGCACCAGAGAGCAGAGAGCTCAGGTCTCGCCCCTCTCTTGGGGGACCCTGGCAGACCCCCGCTGGGGTCCTGGTCCGGCGTCACCCTTCCTACCTCACCTGCCTTTGGGGCAGCCGTGGACGGGGAGGGAACAGGCAGGTCCCGACCACGCTGGGGCTGAGCCTCCTCAGCTCCCACCCCCACCCCTGCGAGATCAGGCCCTTCCTCAGCAAGCACAACATGAGGAGGGGGTCTGCGCCCACCCTGCCATACCCGGGGACTCGTGAGCAGGGAAGAGAGGCTCTGGCCACCAGCCCCACCATGCTCCCTTCCTTGCTGCCTGTTCGGTCAGCGCCAGCATTGGACACGGGGAGATACCCTGTCCCTGCCCCGTCTTTATTTATTTATTACCGGAGGCTGTAAACAGCAGTGCTTTTCTACCCTCTACTTTCTTTTCCTTTCTTTTGTATTTTGGAACAACATGTTGTAATAAATACCCAAATAGGTGTTTTAACAGCTGGTGTCAGCCTTGGTTTTTGAGGGCCAGACCTTCTCAGGGTGGGGCTGGGTGGTCCTCCTTGGGGATTTGCGGAGGGCGATGGATCTTCGGCTGCATCAATGGGGGACAGAGCTGGTGGAGAGCCAGACACACAGCCAGACCTGGACACACAGTCAGACCCATGTCTATGTGTAGTGGCCCGCAGCTGGAAGCTGCAGCTGGACTAATTCAAAGCAGAAGTAAGACTCATGGTTGAGGGAGTAGGGGGATCAAAATTAATTGGGGCATTCATGGGCCCACGGACTGCAAACAACTGTTCTAGGGGATTTTGGATGGTCCGGTGTGTGGTTCACGGCTCTAGAGCTGTAGGCAGGCACCTGAGCAGCCCCTTTCTAACGGAAAGGACTGGCCAGGTCCTGCTCCAGATGGGTATATACAAGTGTAGGGGATGGTACAGATTGCCGAGCTAAAGAGCACAAAGGCATGGAGTGTTTGCATTTAAATACATAATAATAATAATAATAATAATAATAATAATTATTATTATTATTATTATTACCACCTTTTTTTTGCCTCCCAGCTACGCTCTGCTCCCACCTTCCTTCTAGTATGGCAGCAGTGTGTAGCTGCACACTTGCTGTGCACTATGGCTAAACCCTATAAACATCCCCCAGTCCCCCCACAGCTGACTGCGCCGTTGCCTCTTCCCCACAGCAGCAGCGGTACTGTGCTCGGGGGGCAGCTGGCGGGCACCGACCAGCAGCCTCATTTCAGCTGGGCTGTGCTCAAGCAGAGGCTGGTGGAAGCGTTTCCCTGCTCCCCCCTGCAGCAGGTTTGCTTTGGAGGGAGGAGAAGGTGTGAGCAGGCTCCCTGCAGTTCTGGCTCCAGAAAGCCACATCACTTATTAACTTAAACACAGAAGGGACAGCCATCCCCACGGCTGTTTTCCACAGGCTGGGCTAAATCCCCATGCCTTTTATAAATTCACTCCCCTCATCCAGCTGCAATTGCTGAGTCTTTTGTAAAGCCTCTTGAAACTACAGCCATCATCTGCCGCTGGCGTAGAAATTACACTACCTGGCGTGAAGCTTCAGCCTCCTGCTCGGCTGACCCCACTAGCGACTTCAGAGGGGCTGTTTGCATGCCCTCCTCTCTTAACCACTCGTTGCTGTGCGTGACATGGAAAGGGAAAATTATTTAATACAGAAACATGAGTGCTGCTCCCCTCTCCCTCCCCATTTACCTGCTCCTGGCTTCGTTTTTCCAAACCTGCTGTCCTAGGGAAGATGCTGCAGCGAAGTCCCCAGGGCTGACATCTCATGTTGCTGCTCCCGCGGGCACAGCTAAATCCCGTCATGTCTTAGAGAGAAATTCCCTCTGGGCCAGGGGACCACTGGGCCATTGGGTCACCGGCAGCAGTGCCCATGGGGGAGGGGTCCCAGGTGATGCTACAGGGTGTCTACTCCTAGCTGGGGCTACAAGTATGTGGTAGCTCTGTCCCCTGGCAGAGACACCCATGGGTGTGCACCCATCACAACTTCCTCCCCCTGCCCCAGTGCCAAGGCTGCCCCTCCTCTTGCTCCTCGCGGTTTGCACGGCAGAAACCATTACTGCAATGAGAAACCCAGGAACGTCCTTTTTCCAGCTCTTGGGCTTTTATTGACTCAGAATGGCTGCCAAGCCTATAAATAAATGTTCCTTGAGCTAAATATAGCAGCCACTGAAATAGGCTGCCGGCTATTTATTTAGCTTGTGGCCTCTTTGAAAGCTTGCCAGTCCGTACTGCCTCTACCTTCGTGCTGTCCCACCCCAGGCTGTGGCCACCCACTGTGGGGGCACGGCTGAGTCAGCACAGGGAGAAGGGGTCGCAAAAAGTCAGCCCCATCTCCGCAGGGCTGGAGAGCCAGGGTGGCAGGGTCTGGCAGCTGGAGGAGCTTCAGCCCCCTGTACCCCTGCCTAGAGAGCTGGGGGGTCCCCAGGAAGGACATTTGCTGGAGCAGTCAGGCAGGGGCTGAGCCAGCCACAAGCCAGTTTCCTGTCCTGGGAGGACTCGGAACCTTTTTCCAGCACTGGAGCCTGGAAAAGAGAGTTTATCATCTCCCATAGGCTTTCCAGCATTAGGTGATGTGCATTGCTTTTCCACACTTCACAGGCATGTAAATACTCCTGGTGCACAGACATGCTGTGTGTCAGGACCCAAAGGGCACCCGGGGGCATGAATTGACTCCCGCCCATGCACACCTGCTCAAGTCAGGACACTCAAACCTGTACCCCGAGCCGTGCTGCAGCTGTGACCTGGTCTCTGGCCCTGGCTGCCAGGTGGACCTCAGACAATGCTGCAGCCATGTCCCCTGCTGCTCCTGGCGGGACCCCCCAGCCCAACCCCACTTCATTGCATGTCTGGGGGATGCCATTTGCCACATTGGTAAGATGAGCCCTTATTATGGCACCACACTCTGAGACCCTCCGGGGGATGCATGTTCCTCCAGAGCCCTGCTGGTTGTGCATCGATGCAAGAAGGGATGGGCTTCACCTCTCCAACACCGATGGAAAGCAAGGTGAGGACTGCTCTTGGGCTGCAGACACTGCCCTACACCCTGAGCCTAACAGAAATAGGATGCTGCTTACCTTGGGCTGTGACGACTTCATTGCAGCTCCATGCCAGCGAAGGGAAAAACCCTGTCACTCCCTGGAAAGCCACATTCGCTCCTGGAGCAATCCAAGACATTAATAACGCTTAGCACTTACAGGGAGTTTTGCTAAACATGAGCTAATCCTTACAACACCCATGGGAAGGAGAAAAGTAATTATTGTTATTGGGCTTGATTTTTCCTTTCCCATGTACCCCTGCAGATGGGGATCAGCTCTACCAAATCCAGAGAGCTCTGGAAATTGGAGGAGAATCCCACTCACCCCAGCTTGTACAAATAGGAAACCTGGAGCAAAGAAGGCAGGTTATTTGCCAAAGGCCACCCAGGAAGGCAGAGTTGGAACCAAACTAGTGTGTCTGTGAGGAAATCCTGGCCCCCAATCCCACTCCTACGCCACCAGGCTATAATTCCCCAACTGATAGGGTAATTCTGGTCCCCTTGTGGGTCCTCACCTGCGGGACACCAGAGGGATGCAGATGCTTTGTGTCACTGCTTACCTTCCTCCCCACAATGTCACTTCACAATGTGGTGAGATACCCTGCTCTCAGTGGCAATAGATGCAGACAAGGCTCATGGGTATATTGGTTTGGAGTACTACTATGGTGAGTCCCAAAATTCCCACCCGTGACCCCCCTTCTGGAATCACAGGCCCAGACCTGCCGGCACGCATGGTTGACCCCACCAGCCCCCAGCCGCTGGGTGAGCAGCCCCTGTCACTGCAGCCAGTGCGGCGCTGGCAGCACAGGGGGAAAGGAGCCAATGGGCCACTCCTTGGACTTGTCCCAGCCGTGTGGCGCTGGAGCGAGACGGGCTTAGAGAGCTGAGATGCTGCTGGGGTCCCTCCTGGGGTGTAGGGTCCCTCTTGGGGCACAGAAGGGCTAGGTTGTGATGCCCTGGGTGGGAGCAGAGATGAAAATGCGGGTCAACTGCCTGTCCAGGTCCTTTGCAGGGAGAAAGGGCAGTTTTAGGGGGTTCCCTAAAACCAGCAATGCTCTGCAGCCACACTCTTCTGTTCAGCTGAAACCTGTGCACTTAGTGTCTGAGTGGAAATACCGTCTGTCGGCGATACCCAGATGATGTCATTTAGTTTTCCAGGCTTCTGGGCTGAGCCAGCAGCTGGAGCCAGTGTGACTGGAGATGCTTTATTTAGAAGGAGCCCAAGTGCAACTGAGTCCTGGCCTTCATGGTACCTCTCTGCCACCTCCCTTCTCTGCTGATGCAACCCCAGCCGCAGCAGGGAGGTCACTCTTGGGAAACTCAAAGTGGGACCCTGCGGGGTGGGTGGGAAGGGGGGATGCTTCAGGGGGCAAGTGAGGGTGATGCTCTGTCTGTGCTGCCTGCTGTCCCCGGGACCAGCAAACCTCCAGGTCTCTCCAGGTGATGCGCACAGCCAAGGAGCACCCATCTCCCCAGGTGCCTTTTCCCTCCCTCCAGCTCCCTGAGAAACTCAGGCCAAGTTCCCCAGCATGGCAGCAGCCACCCTCCTCATCCTCACACTTGCCATCTCCAGGCTGCGTTACTGCAACTGAACCTGAGGCTGGCTCCGGGGGCATTTTAGTTGGAAAGCAAATGTTTTCCCCTGCTGACACCCCTTAACCTGCCTCTTCTCCCTCAGCAGCATCTCCTGAAGGGCGAGAAGCTAAGAATAGCCCTGTTGCCGGCTCCAGGCTGGTGTTGTTTGCTCAGTGACTCAGAGCTGGCCAGGCAGGCATTTATTCAAAGGGCCCCATTACTCATCTGTCTGCATTGCCCCAAGGATGGGGTTTGTGTCTCTCGCTCGTGTCTCCTTTAAAGATGCTTTATTTATTTCTTTTTAATAAAGCTGCCATCCACAAAGAGACTAATTATCCTGCTGTGGATTTACCACTAAATATGTGTGCCCCGACCCAAAATGCTGCAACCCCCATTGATCACGCTGGCAGCCCATCAGTATTGCTCCTGCTCACTGCCCTGCCAGGAGGGAGCTGTGTGGGCAGGAGCAAGACAAGAGAAAATGCCTCCCAAAATCACATTTCATGGCACCAGGGTAAGCATACAAACAAAAATCCTCTCCTCCAGAAACCATCTGTGTTGAACGGCAGCATGGATCTGGCTGCGCCCAAATCCAACTGGCCCCTTGGATGCCCAGGGCATGACCCGGCTGCTTCCATCTCGCCCACAGTCCACACTAATTGCAGCCCTCCTTCCTCTCCGCAGAGTGTCTCATTGCCCAGCGGGTGCTGTGGTGTCTGCAAAATAGCTTGGCAAATTAAAACAGGCCTCCATGTTAAAAAGTGGCTCAATTTCCAAACAACAAAAAGGCACCATCTTCCCCATCTGGTTTGCTCCCCGGAGGCACTCTCTGAGTCACAGCCAGTTGTGCTGGGAACAGAGCTGCATCCTGATGGGTATGCATCTGTGTCTGCAAGGTGCTGCCCTGCCAGCACTGCCACTGCCAGGGGAGGACACAGCTCCTCTGCCTGTCCCGCCACCGTGGGGACAGTCGCTCAGGATGTGGCAAGCGCTGCACTGGCAGCAGAGCTGTAGGAGGTGCGTCAGAATGGCATTTTCTTCTCCTGCTGCTGCTTCAGCCCTGTAGTCCCCCTCTTGTGCTGTGCTTCAGGCTCTTCTTCCAGCTCTTCCAACCCTGCTGCTTCACAGCATCAGTCTTCAACCCTCCCATCATCAGGGGGCCTGCTACTCCAGCCTGAGATGCTTCACGAAGCCTTGGCAGCACCAAGAGGGCTACCTGAGAGTAGACACAGCCCCTGTGCCAGGGCATGCCTGGGGTACCCCAAGCCAGGTCTGGTTTGTGTCTTGCAGGGATGCGTGTTGGGTGCAAATAGATCCACCCTGCATGGAAGCGGGCAGCTGGTCTGGATTTGGGCTGTGGCATTTCTCCTCACCACCCTGCCGCGGGTCTGTACATAACAGATGGTAAGGGCCTGGTCCTGCACTGCTAACATGGGGGGAGCCTTTCCATCCATCCAGGATGAGCAGGCCCCCAGTGCGTCTCCGCAAAGCCCTGCACAGGAGAGCCGGGGGTTCACGCCTTGGAGGAGGTGGTGTCCCCAGCTCCACAGCACCGAGCTTGACTAAGGCTGTTGGCAGTCAGGGATGCAGGACAGAGGGAAGCGGGAGCCTGGACATCTGCCTGCAGGCTGGAAATGAAGCCCCTGCATGCCCTGGTAAACACATATTTGTGTGCTCCCTTTGTCCCAGTGACCTTCCCTCAATGTCAACCCGTGGGACCATCTGGCTGGCCATGATGCCATAGGAGAGCAGAACCAACTTGCCAGGATTTCTCCTGTCTCGCAGACCCCACTGCCGCCCCACAGCATTCATCACACCGCCAAGGGCTGCCAAGCGGCTGGTGGTAACCCCGGGGACCGAGGGCTCAGCAAAGCCTCCTGCGCCGGAGCACACAACGGGGCACTGGTGGCCCAAACCAGAGCTTTGTGGGACACCTTCCCCTGGCACCTGCCTCAAAGCCGGGCTCTGACGAGGGCTGGAGGCAAGTCCTTGAGCTGTGTCTTGAGCAAAAGCTGTGCCCTGGCCGTGCAGCACCCCACAGCCCTGGCAGCAGCCGGCCTGCAGCAAGGCGTGCGAGCACCCTCTAGTGGCAGCTCCTGATGGCTCGGGAGATCTAAACCACCAAAATTTTGTCTGTGCAGCACCAGGCGACGGGAAAAGAAGTTTACCCTCATTTCACGTCCTTCAGGAGCACTCGGAGTGATGTTCGGTGCTGGATGAACCCCATTTTGCAAGTGCACTGAAGCACCGCTGCAGGTATTTGGTACGAGGAGGAGCAGGAGAAGGAAGAGGAGGAGGGAGGGATGAAGGCCAATGGCTGCTGACACACCTTGTTGGACAGATGCAGGACAGAAGTCTGGAGGGCAAAGCTGTCTGCAAGGCGATAGCCCACGGTGGGACAGGAGCCCCTGGCCTGGCTCTGGCCCCACCAGGCTGTGTGACATGAGGAAGGGCAGGTGCCCACCTCTGCGCTTCAGCTTTGAAATCTGTTGCAAGGCCATGCTGGCTCAGTGTCTCTGCAAGCAACCTGCCCTCCTGCAGCCTGGCTGGGAGAGACACATCAGCTCTGGTGTCCACGGTGTCCAGCTCCCATTTTATCTCCAGCACACCGGCCACGCATGGTACTGGGGAAGGGAAGTGCTCCATGTGCTCCTGAGAGCCACATCTGTCCTGCTTCATTCACTTGAACCATGTGGTTCAAGTCTTTCACATCTTTAAGGCCACTGGAGACCAGGTTTGGGTTGGGGCATTGGCAAACTCAAGGCACCATGTGTTGGGCTGCTGACAGGTGGCTGTACAAGATGCTACAGTCCTCTCCACTTCTAGGAGACCCTGCTCTGTACCCCAAAACTCCCTTAGTGCCATCCCAGCCTGTCCCCTTCATCAGCAAGAGGGGTCAGTGACAGGTTCCCACTGCCTTCCAGACTGTGTGTCCCATCTGTGACCCATGTGTGCGGTCCCCAGCACCGGGAGCTGAGAGAAGCCCAGCAGCAATCCTCTCTGGCTCAGCCTGTCATTTTCGGGTGTGCAGGAATGCTGCTTCCTTCAGCCTGGCTTCAAGGCTTGGCTTCGGCTTTGCCCCAGCATCCCCCGGGAACAGCACAGTGACGAAGTGTCTGCATTCGGGCCGCGGGAGCCTCCACACAGCCGCTGCTCAGCAGACTTGGTGGTGCCCCGAGCAAGGGCCAGACTGCCTTGTCTCCAGCCACGGAGCATTAACCTTCCCCCACCAGAGACATTCCTCAGACCTTGCTGATGCCAAGCAAAAGTACATCATAAAGTTGAAGCGCTGCCAGGGCTGCCTCTCCCTGCCCTGTGTTCCCTGTTAATGGCTGCACAGGCCACCCATTAGGGACAATGGCCAGGACGTGCAGGAGATGCTCCCCGCAAGCACCTGGCACGCCTGCCTCTCACTCGCTACAAACGTCTGGGACAGACTGTCGCAGATGACCAGGATATTTTGGTCATGCAGCCCCTGAGAAAATGCCCAGGTACCCGGGGCTTTGTGCTACTTACCCCTGCTGCAGGGTGAGCCCAGAGAGCCATGGGTTCAGCCCCGGGCACCACACTGAGAGGGGAGCACAGAGGGTATGGGCAAGTTGGAGATGGGGGAAGAGCAATTTCCATCAGGGTGAAGGCACTGGCTGATTAAGCGGTGCCCGTGAGGTGTGTAGCTGAGGCCGTAATGTCACTGGGCCAGCACAGTGGGATGCATTCAGATGACTGTGAACTTTCTGCCCTCTCCTCTCCCCCCTTGGCCCCATAATTAGTCCTCTCGGTCACACAGGGCTCCTGAAGTGCTTTCAGCTCTGGTGAGTTTGCTTAGTTGTGGTAACTTGAGAAAAAAATAGGAAAATTCAGTATTCCTCTGCAAATCCCATTCGCCATGTTCTCCTGGTTCCCCATGCTGCAGCACTAGGTGCAAGACTGGCGCAGGGGAGGCAAACCCCCCCAGGCAAAGCAGGAGCAGGCAGTGAACAGGAATAGCTGAGGCTTAGGTGCCTCTTGCACCAGGCCCTGGGCTTGGACTCCTGATGGTAATTGGTTTCACTCCAGTCCCACAAGTGTGCCCCTTGCACCCCTCCAAAGCCGGGCAATCAGGTACCTGGCAGAGAGGTACCTTAGGAAGAAGAATAACCTCCTTGGGCCGGGGAATCATTCTTTGGGATATTTTTATATCAGAGTGGATTAAAGGGGATGCAGCCAGCATGATAACCTGGATCACTGCAGGGAGTCATCTAGCTCAGATAACCTCTGTGCTTTCACCAGCTCCACTGCACATTTGATAGCACCCAGCCAAAGACCAAGCCTTGATACCCCTCCTCACCAAAAAAACGGTCCATGCACAGAGAAGTAATGACAAAGGATATTCCTGCTGCCTCCTGCACCAGGCAGCGCTGCCGACAGAGCCGCAGAGACAGTATCAAGCCTTTCTCCAATGCAGACAGGCTGCCCTTGGCTCTCGCACCCACCAAAGCTATTAGCAATGAGCTCACCCCTCTATTATCGCTGATCCAGGGAGTCTGGAGGCTCTCGGAAGCGTGGCTATTGATCCACACCTCTTAAACATCCCCCTCGGGGCTTTGGTTTCAGGAAACCTCTTTGCCTCTCCTCTCCTTGTCTCTTCTCTGCAGCCTCCAGGAATGCTTTTCTGAGGGACCTTGAAGCTGGGAGTTAACAGAAAAGCAACTGGGACTGCGGTGAGAAGGACAGGGATTTAGCCTGGCCAGCACCACTTGTTTGCTTTGGCTGACTGTGTGCTTTATTCATCCTCTCCATCTTCCTCAGTGGAGGAAGGAGAGAATGTTTTCCCCCAGGTTAAGGTTGCAGGCTAAGGGAGGGAAAGCCTGGTGCCTTGCATGGGAACCCGCCCTACGTAGTCTCTGCTCATCCATGGCATGGACTTTCCGAAGGGGCTGTGCCCACAGCAGTGTCCTCTCCTCTGTCTCCCACGCTTTCAAAGCTGTCAGCATGACTTGTGCCAACTGGTAAACAGGCAACTGCGTCTCTGTGCAAACTCACCCTGGCAGCACAAGCAGATAAGCCTGTTAGTCTGCCGGGGAGCACTCAGTTATCACAGAATCATGGAATCACAGAATGGTTGGGGTTGGAAGGGACCTCTGGAGATCACCTTGTCCAACCCCCCTGCTTGAGCAGGTTCACCTAGAGCAGGGTGCACAGGACTGCATCCAGGCTGGTTTTGAATATTTCCAGAGAAGGAGATTCCACAGCCTCTCTGGGCAGCCTGTTCCAATGCTCTGTCACCCTCACAGTAAAGAAGTTTTTTCTCATGTTCAGGTAGAACTTCCAGTGTTCTAATTTGTGCCCATTGCCCCTCGTCCTGTCATTGGGCACCACTGAAAAGAGTCTGACACCATCCACTTGACACCCACCCCTCAGATATTTATAAGCAGTAACAAGATCCCCCCTCAGTCTTCTCTTCTCTAGGCTGAACAGACCCAGGTCTCTCAGCCTTTCCTCATAAGAGAGGTGCTCCAGTCCCCTGATCATCTTTGTGGCTCTCTGCTGGACTTGCTCCAGCAATTCCCTGGTATGGTTATGGTAATGATCAACTCAGCAGCATCTTGCTACCCCTCGAAGGACAATCCTGCACCCCTCGGGCCACTTCTCACGTCTGTTCAGGTCCACCTTGCACAAGCAACCAGGTGGCAGAGTGAGGAAGCACTCACTTCCTCACTGGGCAGCTGGGCAGCCAGGGCATCAAAAAAGACTGGTGGAGCTACAGCCAGAAAACACGTCATCTGCTTCGGGCTCCTTTCCTAGGTATGAGGCAAACAACCTGCTGTCCAGCCCCTTATAAAACGGGCTGCCTCACTCCCTCCACCTCCCCAGGAAGACTTTCAGGTGCCTGGGTGCACTTCATAAATGACTGATGAGCCATCGCAAACATTAGTGCTAGTGCTGGCTGCCAGAAGCAGACCGAGATCAAGCCCTCCCTTGCCTCTATCAGCTCCACCCAGGAAACAGACTTGCCTTTGACAACAGCCAGATTAAGAAACAGGCAGACAAACAACTGCCTGGGGCCCTGACCAGGCGAGGTCTGAGGCTGGCAGCTCACGGGAAGGAGTGACCATCAGAAGAGGGAGGAAAACTCACACCTTGCTACAGCCGCCTTCACAGAGCTCCTCCAGAGAGGGGGATTTGGTGGTGGCTGTGTTTTTCCCTGGAGGCGTGTTAGGGCTAGCAGGGAGAAGTCTCTCATTTTTGGGTGGGCTTGTGGACAACAGAGCCTTGGAGCCTGTGGATGCCCTGAGGAAACCTCAACACTCAGCCAGACCCCTGGTATGCCCAGCACAGGGGGTTTCATCTTTTCCTTTAAAAACTACTCATGCACCCCTGGTTTGCAGATGGGACGCATACCTTGGAGCAGAGGCTCTCTGATGAGAGGACCAATGGGTGCACTTCTGTACCTCATGAAGGTAAAATCCAAAGAGTCTGTTCAGCTGGTTTCATGTACACGAATGATGGTCCTATGGTAACAACCGGTGGCATTTGTTGTAGGTGATGACTCAGTCATGGCACCGTTGGATACCCACACATCTGAAGAAATTGCCCTGGGCAAAGCTTTCTTACTCGTACCCTACCCTCCTGGATTTCATGTAGTAGCATGTTACCATGTGCAGGGGCCAGAATTTACCTGACTCCTTGCACTTACTGCCCTTGCGGTTGTCAGTCAGAGGAGAAGGAGGACAGGTTGCCTCCCATTGCTAACGCTGCAAAGTAGACATGGAATAAACCTGACCTTCGTTTACAGCATTTGCTGGAGAAATCAACACTTCCTATACATAGAAAAAAAATCAATGAAATGCCACTTACCAAAAGAATCCCCATTGGTCTGAACCACCTGCATCAACAGAGCCTCATGTGGCCATGCATGCACCCCAAATCTTCTTCAGCAGCCCCAGCAGGAGCTCAGCCTTCCCTTCTCCAGGCTGTTTTGGCAGGGGTTTTTTGTTTCTACCAGCACACCTGTTCTGGCACTGTGCACTCTGCCCTGAGTTGGTTTTGGGGAGCCTCAGCAGCACACTACATTTTTCCCAGTTGCACCCTGCAAGTTGGCTGTTGCTCACCTGCCTCTCCTACGTACCTGCTCCAGAGGCGCTCCAAGTGAGGAAGGGGAGAGCGTTCCCACCACACAGGTCAAACCAGCCCACTTCTCAACACTCCTGAACCCCTCCCAAAGCCTCCTTTTCTCTCCAGCAAGACCACTACCCCATCTGCGCCTAGCTAGAAACCGTGTTACTGGTTGGGAATAGCTTTCACATGAACTTTCCCCCCACCCCCTCTCCATTTCCAGGAGCAGCTTTTACTGCTTTGCTTTTCTTATGGCCATCAGATGGTGCCATTGAGTCTTCTTGGGATGTGAAGCCCCGAGGACAGCACACTGGCGTCTTGCTCCGTCTCACAGGCAGGGAGTAGAGCTTTACTGCCCAGTTCCAAATACGGCAAAACTAAGAGATTTTTCTAGCATCGGTGTTGGCAAAGTGAACCAAATGTGGGGTTTCTGCTGTTCCCAAATACGTTAACAAGCATCGGTGTCACTGTTTTTTTCTGGGTTTTTGCACAAGTCTTGCAAGACTGGCTATCTTCTTGCAGCTGGACTCCAGTGATATCAGTGTAGGAGCAAGTGATAGCAGCACAGGAACACTTCAGCCTCGATTCCCACCCCTCACCCCCCATGAAAAAAGGGTGTGTTCACTGCTGGAAAGATTTAGGGAAGATGAACTGAGTTCACGCAGCAGGGCCAGAAATGAAAGAGAGCAGCAGTGTTAGCGAAAGCTCCCTTTCTCTCCATGACAGTGATGAGGGACACAGGACTTGCCCTCCTCGGACAGTCCTAGAGAGCAGGCAGCAGGCTGCCTGATGCTCAGGGGTCACTGTGTCCTCTCCACGTCACCCTGCCTCTTCCCCCTTTTTTTTTAGCACAGAGTGCACTGTATGGAGAAGAGGCTTGTGCATCAAGGCACGCTGCTTGCAATGTGCTCATCACATTTGCCATCTCCCCTCCAGATGTGGGGCCAGGACTTCCAGGGCTTTGGTATTAATAATTCTCTTTGTGATTTTTTGCAATGACCAGAGCCTGGCACAGGCAGCCCTGCTGTCCAGCTGAGGCCTCCACCTGGCATTGCAGGTATGCATGAATAATAACTGATTAGTGCTTTTCCTGCGTTGGTTTTATGTTTTAACTGTGCAAGATGAAAGAGGAGAAAAATGCTAGCAAGGTGAGGACGGAAGGAGAGGAGAAATAATTACAATTGCATTTAGTCAGTGATAAGAATGGCTGCTGAGCTGAGCTGGGTGGTTTCCAGGCATGGTGAGACCCAGCTTCAATTTCATAGCATAATCTTTCCTGCGCCCTTAAAATAACTTCTCCCTGCCCCCAGAGTGTCACAGGAGCTGAAGAGCAATATGTGCCCCTTCCCTGCACAGCCCCATGCTGCTCAGTGCACAGTTATCATCTGGGGGCTGTTTTGAGAGCGGTGGCGTCACACATGTCATGCCAAGGCACTGAGTCCCAGCCGAGAGGGCTGGAGAAGAAAGGAGGGGATACTTTGCAGACCCAGACCTGTGGTCTCCCTGGGAAGACAGCAGGCTGGGGAGAGCTGGCTGTTTGAGCTCCTTCTTGGTAGCTGGTGAAAGAGCAGCTTCCCTGAACCACTCAGCAGAGATGGGACCTTTTTATTGTCAGGGCTAATTGCTCATGTGAGATGTATTTACAGAAGCAACTGTTTGTGCAGAGCGCGGCAGACAAACAGACTCCTGTTCTGCCTGGCACCCTTTGTAATCGGTGGGGGCTGGGAACGCTTTAATGCCGCCATCGGAGGCCTCATTTGTACTGCAAGCACCAACCCTGCGCTAGGATGGACGGCGCCTGTGGGATGCTGAGCCCCTGTCCCGCTCCCCGACCTCAGCAGGAGTGGTGGCACAGAGCGGCTGGCCAGATCCAGCCCACTGCTTGCTCTCACCCACGTTATGTGAGCAGGCCGAGGGCACACAGCTTGCTCCGAGCTGGGCGCGCAGGACCAGCAAAGCAAACCCTTGGGTGTGATCCTGGCACATGACTCTCACAGCCGTCCCTGTGGCTTGCAAATCCAGGGCTGTTTCCATCTGGGCATACGGCTGCGGGGGGCAGAGTCTGCCCTGCATGAGAAGCGCCCCATGCAGGTGCAGATGGGCTGTCCATCTCCTTGCTCTGCAGGAGATGTGATACAGGCTCTGAGGTCACTTTGGAGGTTACGTGGTGAACTGCTTTACGTGTAGTTGTACCAGAGAAAAGGCATGCCAGAAAGTTGTTCTTTGCCTTTGCAAATAATGTCAAGGACTGGTTAAAAGGGTCCAGGACTCTGAAAAACAGACTTACAGGCTCTCTGCTGCCTGTTGGTTTTTTCTGAGGTGGAGCCCTAAGGGGAATTTTGCCACCTGGGAGAGAGATGCAGCATTAGGAAAATAATGCAAACAACTTCTGGCACTGTTTCCATCTTCCTGCAAAACCAGTGGGGATGGGCAAGCCCTGGCTTCCACTTACATGCAACACCTTTTGCTTGCAGGTAGCCTACAACCCAACCACACCAAGTGGACATCCCTCTCCAAACTTAAAAATATATGTCCGGTTTCTCACCCTGTGCCCTTTTCTCCACCCTGACACAGGCAGGAGGTTAAGATACACTCGGGGAAGAGCTTATCAGTAAGGAAAAGCAGCACCAGCTACAATGGAGCTGGTGCATGTCTCCTGCTTCCCCTTTCCAATGGGCCATTCAAATTGGCTAGTCAGGCTGGTCAGGCAAAATGAGAGCGTGGGTTTGGTTATAGCCTGTCCACAACAACGCAGTATCGCCAGCACTGGGACAAAAGGAAACCCACACTCATCTGGCTTACAGAGCTTTCCAATACATGCAGGTCAGCCCAGGCATACTGACCCTATGGGTGGCCATCAGTGTTTCCTAAGCTTCCCAGCTGAAACTAAAACTCTTGGCTACTGTTCAATTTACTTTGGCATAATTTTTGTATTTCCTGCTTGGAAGAACAGAGAAATCCACCTAATTTTGAGCACTCCTAAACCATGAAGGTTTCTGAGCATTTATATGTCATCTCTCACAAGACTTTTGATGCAGAGGGAAGTGTTTCTTTCATTTTCCAGATGTGGAAGCTGAAGCGTGAGGCAGGCATTGCACAGTAATACCTAATTAGTGGAGGAAAAAATAAAACCCAGTCACCACCAGTCTCGTGCTTTAACATCCACTCATAAGTTGTTGTCTAAAAGAGGAAATGCCTAATACTTTTATTCTTCTGTGACTTGGACAGAGAGACTGAACTTTGTTCAGCATCCCTGGAAATGCAGACCCCCAAGGACAGATTTTTCAGCCCTCCTCCCTGAAGCTTCAGCCCTCTCTCAGACATCTGAATACAAGCCATATTTCCCAGCTAGTTCAGTACCCAAAATGCCATTTTTTTTTTCCAGTCTGGTTCTCAGCAGGATTGATTGTCTTGTTGCAAGACTGTATCTAAAACATCTTACTATTACTGGCAGCAATCAATATTTATAACCACTCACAGTGTTTATTTATAAAAAAATCAAATGTTCCAACCAAGAAAAGATGCTGTTATTAATATCCAGCATGATTAATAATCACATTCGGAGTTGCAGGCAGGCCCACGCTGTCAAACTCATGCACTTTGCTTTTTCTAGTGGCTCTGCAGGAATTTGAACCGTAATATGTTTCATGCACAGGGACAAAGAAGTTTTGTCTCAGGGAAGGAGCATGTGGATGTTTTTGACTTAAAGAGCCAGTGCCACATTCAGAGCTTCACAAATACACCATTTTGATCCCAAGCCCATCAGTCTTCCATGTCTTCCCAGTGAGGGTGTATCTCTTCCTGTTGCTGAAGACCCAGATCTGAGCAGCAGATCTGCAGCTTGCTGAAAAATGTTACACCCCCTCTGTATCAGGGCAGCCATCACCTGCTCTGCTTCTCTGCCACCCACTGGAAATACCTCAGCCAGGCAAATGGGTTCACATCTCTCTGCCTGCTGAGGCTTCTCAGCTGCCCAGGGTAAGCTGAGCTCCATGGGAATGATGTTGCCTCAAATCAAGAGAAGGAAAAATCATACAGCCCTGAGCAATACTTTCTTTCATCCTTTGCCCGTTCCTTCAGCGCTACCACAGCCACTTAGGGAGAGAAGAGGAAACATGTAAAGCTGTTGTCAAGGTACCAGATTGGAGGCCGCTTGGCCCCCCACCGAATATTAGGGGGTGAAGGAGGGACAGGTGTTTCTGATGCAATAAGCCAGTAAGGGAACAAAGTTCACTCCCACTCCTTAGTGCTCGGCCGTGCAAGGCAATGTTTGCCCACCTGTGCGTTGCACTTTTCCTGCTTCAGGAGGTAATGACAATAAAATCAGAGGCAGTAAAGGGACAGAGTTACAGAGAGACTGGTGCCTTGATTACTTCCTCATAGCCGCTTGTCCTCTGCGGCACTGCTTTATTACCAGACTGGCAAAGCAAGCCAACTGAAAAGCCAATACAAAAATCAGCTATAGATGACAGACGTCTGTGCTGCTATCAAACATCTTGTTTTGCACAAATCTGGTCATGAGAACCGCGGGAGGGAAAAATAAGGGAAGAAACCTTCATGTTTGCTATTCCAAGGCAGCTCTCAGCCAGCGCTGACCCAGTCTCGGTACTGCAGTGTCTCTCTTCAGGGGTTGTGGGACATAGCGGAGCCCTCTGATAGACTGGGACAGCCCTCAGGTCCACGCTTTTATGCTGAGCTCTGCAGAGCTTTACACAACTGCCAAATCCTCATGCAAGAGGTTTGTCTGCCCCAACTCCTGTGGTCTGGTCTGCATGGGATCCCCCCCAGCCTCCCATCAGTTCCTGAAAAGCTCTGGTGCTGCTGAGGAACACCTGGGAACAAAGACACCCTATGCCTGGAGGCTGGGAGGAGCAGGGCATGCACTTTTTTGGGGTTGTCTTGTGCCAGCCAGGCCAGGGGATATGGGTGGCAGAACAAGGAGGAGAGGAGCGAGTGAATGCAGTATTCCTTGCAATGTGCCACAGGCCAAAAGCCTTACAGTCCAGATCCCGCAAGCCCACGGGGCATACGGCAGCCTTTCTGCCCAGACTGTCTGGCAATAATCTCGCATTTTAAATCCTGTTAGACACAAGTAAGCTGCGGGACAGTAATCCAGGGAAGAGCCTGTGCAAAACCCTTCAACGTCAACCATTATAAACCTCCCCAATCCTCTGCGCTTCCTACCACATCTGTATGCCAAGAACCGTCTCTTGTTAAGCACCTTATATTCATGTCCTACAGGGTCTGGCAAGCCTGTTGCCCTGAACAAGGAGCACCCTTTCTTTATGCATGTGCATAGGGCTTGGCACAAAAGAGCCCCACAGCCTGCCAGGCTTGCTATTGTCAAACAAATAATCCCTGCGATGCATTTTTTAGAGCGTTTAGAAACAGAAGGGCAGTTGCAGGACAACCGCTGGAGACTGCTCTTGGATTGGCACATCCTGTGCTCTTCAGAGCTGCTCACGGAGGGACCTGACTGAACAGGGATGAATGTGAAATCCTTGGTCTGCCAGAGGGACTTCTGGGGTTTCCCGTGGCTGAGGGGAGAAGGAAAAAAGCAGTCAGTGTAATGTCAATTTGACAATGGAAAAAAATCATAAAATAATCACCTTAGGTGAGATAGAGATAAATGCCTTGTGCCATTGGAAGGTACGATACAAAAGATTAATGAAATAGATGTTCGTTGTCTGAGTTTCTTCTGCACCAGTAACTCTCCTAGTGCCAGTTGCTGTATATTTTCCTTGATACAATCAGGAGAAAAACAGCTAATCTGACATGACAAACTCATTGTATCAGAAGTCATCTCTGCTTTAAAACGTGTGTCATATGACTAAACACCCTGCCCCTGGTACAATGCACCCCACAGTAAAATTGGATGGAGCTCATCCTCAAATGCCCTGCCAAAAATACTCCTAACAAAGGGCAACAAGGAAACATAATTCAAATAAGGGACATCTGTTCTCAAATGTTTGCAGATAATGACTGAATCAAGTGTCTGCATAAAGGATAATTATTTTCTGCAGATGGTTTGATCAGGTATTTTAAACATTGTAAAAATCCTTGTCCCAGCCACTCAGTAAAGTATGTGGGGTTTTGCTGCAAAAGACCTCTTTCCTATCCTCTGCTACATTTTCTAAATGCAAAGATAACTAAAGCTGTAAACAATTAAAAGACAAAATGTAGGTGTTAAAGAAAAATATTCAGCTTGAACACAAACAACATATATTTTCAAGTTTTGGTCTTCCATTTCTTATATTACACTGCTGAATACCCAAAAAATTTTCACGGTGAAGTTTTGTTACAGGAGAATGGCAAAATAAAGCAATTATGTGTTGTGCAAAGGGATCCCCGGCAGATTTCAGAGGGGAGGTCAGTTCCAAAAATGACGGCAGAATATGGTTTTAATACAAAATAATTCTACTGCCTTTCCTCAAGACATGGAGATACAAAACAACCACAACCAAGACACGTTCTTATTAAATCACCCCCGTGACACCCCCTTGCAATGCATTACTAGCCCCAGGATAATGCTGCTCTGTTGAAACTGTCGTCGGAGTCAGTGTGATGGCTGGAGACCGACACATTCTCCCCTGAATGAGCAGGGCCACAGGTGGGTGACTGTGGGATGAAGGGCTCTGGGGACCCTGACCCTGACTCCCACCCCCACAGCACCACAGGGCAGGGAGGGCCCTTTGTGCCGCCGCCGGCATAGAGGGGTGGAGGAAGCAGACTGGGGGAGGAGGATGATGGCTCAATCAGCCTCTGAAAGATGGTCCTTCCCGCTGAAAGCTGGTGACCCCAGGGAGTCCAACGAAGTAACTGTCACTCTCCTGTAACACAAATAGTTTTTAATTAATACATGTGCCCAAAGCATGCGATCACCCCCAGGAGATCTGCCTCTGGAAACATCTCCACCTAAGCAGGTGCTGCTGATCAGGGGAAATCAGTGAAGAGGACATACCCCCTCCCACCCGTCTCACATAGCCTTTGGAAATGCTGCACCTGAGTGATTTGCATGGAAAGGATTTCTCCTCTTTAAGATAGTTAGGATCGTTTACATCTCAAAGAGGTGCGCTGTTGGGCTGTCTGTGGGTGTGGGCAGGTATCATCCCTCTGTTTTTGTGGAGCTAGTAGCTGGTCAGTTATTCTTGCAATTGGAGAAACTGAGAAAGGAAGGATTTTGAGTCAAAGAGGAGATTCTGGAGTGCAAGGTGCAACCAGTAGCAGAAAAGACGAGGCAGGTGAGGGAGGCAGCCAGCCCGTGCCCCATGTCCAAGGCTCCGGGACTCTCTCAGGGTGCTGGAAGGGGTGAGAGGAACAGTGGTCTCCAATGCAGAAATGGCTTGGGTCAATGCCTGGCAGCCCTGTGGGACCTCCAGGCTTTCATCACCCTCACGAATTAATTCATTTTGTCTTGCATCCAGAGTGGTGTAACCACCCCAGTGCTACCTCAGGGGCCCTGACATGGAGCTCCCCTCAGGGAGCCCATGGCATAATGAGAACTGAACTGCTGAGGCCCAGTCCCAACTGGTGAAATCCCCCCCCGAGGGAGATGAGTAACGCTGGAGGGCCCTAGCCCGGGGACCAACAAGCCCACAGCCAGGAGGAAGCCCCTTGAGGGGCCACGCTCCCCTCAGCCCCTGAGGAGCCCGGGCATGCCAGGGCCCCTCAGGCCTTGAGGGCGTCTAACGGCCGCGCCCGAACTACATTTCCCAGCGTGCCCCGGGGGGCGCTGGGGGGGGCGTGAAGGAGGGGGCCACTTCCGGGTTGGTGGCTGGCGGCCGCCAGCGCCGTGTGTTTACTTCCGGCCGCCTCAGTGCGCGAGTGTCAGGCTGAGGAGGGGACCCGGCGCAGCCTGGCGGCCGCCCCGCCCGCACCGCCCAGCGGAG
>WAAD01006571.1:14428-24673 GCA_013389945.1 Fregata magnificens
TTAATTTTCTTGAAAATGGCTCAAGAAGCTGAATGCGGATAAGCTAGAGAAATATAAACAAGTGTTTCCTTTCAGGAGGGGGAAGAAGAAGCAGATGAAGAAAATGATCCTGATTATGACCCAAAAGTAAGGAATTAAAAAGAATGTTTGAAGTTTGTGTATGCATACACACACCTAAAATTTTATGTAGGTTAAATCTTGATTTTTACGTTAGTATTTAGTCAATAGTTCCTATGGTGAGTACATTTTGGCGGAGGCTGTGTCAGTTCCAGTTCTGACAGACTAATGTTGGTAGAGCAACTTCTTTAAAGTTCTTTCTCCAAGAATAATTTTGTAACTTTTGGCTTTGAGCACAGAAATTAGTCAGGCTTGGTTTTCTATAACCTTGTCTTGCAGCAAGTTGCTGCTAATGGTGAAAATGTTCTATAATGGTTGTAAGGACATGCGGAGAACTGAGTAATCCAGGTTCAGTTTTTGGGAACTTGTGACAAGCTGACTCCGGCACAGATTTTCCCAGTGGAGTACAAAACTGAGGCTTTTTCAGGGTAGATGTAGCAAATCTTTTATTGCTTGAGGTAGTAGAAGTCAAGGTTCAGGAATGCATCTACAGCCAAATACTAAAATGTGAACAGCCAAGAGCAACTGGCAGCTTTCTTATTCCATGGGAAGGGCAAATGACTAGTCAGGCTCAGTTTGCTGTAACAGTGATTGTGAGCCACTCAATTCCTAGCCTTTTCTTGGCTGAGGGAAAGGCACATTTGGCCACCTGAAAGTGTCTGATGGTGGTAGGTGAAAGTTGCCGTCACGAAAAAGAGGTCTGTGTGAACTAAAAATGTCTGCTGCAAAATGTGCTTGAATTTCAAATGAGGTGGCAGCATATTTTTCAGTAGGAATGGTTTGAGCTACAATCAAAGTACTATTGAAAGAATTAAATAATGTGAGCATTGTACCTAGAAAGATGTAGGGTATAGAACTATTAATCAAAATGTACAACCTGCTGGTGATGTTTCATCGGCTATAGTATATTCAAATTGCTTCCTATTCAAGAAAGTTTTGGAATGAAAATGAAACAGCTGCAAGATGGGCTTCTTATTTCCACCATTTCAGATTGCTTTTCTAGGCTAAACAGAACTGAGAAAGGGCAAGACTGTACGCTCAGTTTCAGAGAGAACTGCCAAAGGGCTGGAGACAGTAGTGGTACTATAGTATATTGACACAAGAATAAATAGTTGTAAGCTGATCACAGGCTGAAAGCCAGTTGAATTTATTAAAGCGCTGTGATCCTAGAATAGCCATCCAGACCAAGGTAGTGGAGTAAAACTTGCAACTGAACTCTGCCCCCAAAAAGCTTTTTCCTTAAATTCCCATTTTACTGTGAGATATTGTTGGTTGTCTGTTTCAATATGACAGAAGAAATTTATTGCAAAAGGTGTTGCCAGAGTGTCAAGAACATAGCATGATTTGGTGTTTCGTTGCACTGCTCTACAGTGGCTTCTGGAGTAAGGCCCTTGTTACTGACTACAGGAAGTTTCTTTTGCTTCAAACTGTGTAGAATGCCTGGATGCTGCTTCTGAGCCAGGCTGTTTGTTACTATGCTCCTCCTTTTTCCAGTTTTAGTGTCTTTCAGAGTATCCCACCACACTTAGTTCTGAACAGATTTTTGTTCTGGATCATATACCTATGCACTAGCAAAGCCAGAACAAATGCATTGTGGATGTTGCCACATCCAAAGGCAGCAGTATTACTAATGCTAGGCAACTAGTTTAAGGGAAAAGATGAAAGAACTTCAATACTGGAACTTGAGAAAGTATGCTTAGCAATATTAATAGTTCTTTTAAAATGCTGATATCTGTAAACTGATATTTCCATTTTTCTCAACAGAAGGATCAAAACCCAGCAGAATGCAAGCAGCAGTGAAGCAGTGTGTATGTGGCCTTGAGGATTACCTGCACTGTAATAGCCTAAACACCAACTATTAGTTACTTACAGCCTTATGTTTTGTATCTTGGTAGAATTAAGTAACCAATTTGTTAAAAAAAGAAATCAAACACATAAGAACCAGTTTAAAATGTAGGTTCAATCTACCTAGCATTTTGACAGTATAATTTTCTGCCAATATGTAGAATGCAGTAAATCCCTAAAGCATGAATGTTAATTCATTGCTACATAGTTTGGTTCTTGTGAAGTCTTTGTCATGTAGCTATTAGACAGCAGCTGTAAAGATTATCAGAACTGTTAACTGAGACCAATATTTGTTTAGAGAAAACTCTCTCCTGAAGAACCAACCAAAGTATTTTTCAGCCCAGTAGTCTGAACGGGTTTAAGTCTGCTTGCACTAGCTGTGCCTTCATTACTTTGTTATAGAAATGGCAGTGACTTGTACTAACTAGGAGATGATGACGCATTTTGAATTTGACTACTTGAGAAGACTAGTATAACTTGTTTAATTTCCAACGAGACCACATTAAACATTCATAACTGTCAGCTTGTTTATGCTATGGGTTTTGTATTTTATGTGACATAGTGATCTACAAAAGAAATCTAGTCATCATATTAAGGTTATTGTTTACCACTGGGGTGTGAATAAAACCTAGTATTTTCAGAAGCTAGTCTTGTTTTATTATGATGTGTGTATCTGCATGTGTAAACTGGTAAGGCATATCTTTCATGCTGCAGTTCACTCTTTACTAGAAACAAAAGTTGAGAGTTACCGAAATGTAAATTATATAGCATTTTAAAAACAAACACAATAGTTTGGAAAGTTTGATCCATACTTTCTATTTGCAGTGAGATACTTGTGAATCTGAGCTAGACGTTTCAGTGATTGGTCAACACTGCCATTTTGGAGAAGACAAGTTTCTAGAAGTGGGGCTAGATCTGATAAAGGACTTCAGTATTGCTGTGCCTGACTCTAAGGCATTGGTTATTAGTATGAAATCTGGAGCCAAGAAAGGTGCCTTGGATTTCCAGTCTGTGTAGACAGACTGAGGTTGTCCTGAACAAAATCTGCCTTGCAGCCTGAGGGAGTGCTAGAAGGCTTAGCTGTATTCTAGTTTGTACTCACTGTGTCAAGCATCTACAGAGGAGGAAACAGATCCCAAGGAATTCCTCTCTCCTCACCTAAAGTTCTGTTTACTACGCTTATGTTTGCACGTTCCGGTTCATACTTTGTCCATATTGGATGTTCATAGTCAGTTGAAACGTGCTAGAAGATCTTTCTCATACTAACCTTGCCTCTAGCCTAGCATTGGAGGTGCTCTTGAGATGTGGATTTGAGTGCACTCAGCTTGAAGAGACTATGAACTGATGTCTTCCATTTGAATTTTCCCAGTCAGTAAGATGCTACTGTACTCTCTGCAGTCTTGTCCTTCACATAACTATAGAAGTTCTGATCCTCTAAGCAAGTACCCAGATAACTTTTTGAGGGGTGGGAAGGTCCTGGTAGGGTTGGAAAGAAATGTCCAGCCTAGCCATGGATCTGTTTCTGCAGTAGCTACTCTTTTTTTTTTTTCTTGCCACTGATATACTGACTTAGCCATAAAGGGTTAAAGGTTTGAAAAGAGCAGGGCAAACAGGAGGCAACAGCCACATGAGGATGGGGCTGGTGGAAGAGTTTCTCTAGCATGTCTCTTGGTTGGAGGGTAAGTAATAGAGAATGAGGCTTATCCCAAGTGCCCTTCTGAATCCTCAGCCCCCTGAGAGGAAGAACATTTAGTGTGCTCTGACTAAACTGATTTTTTCTTTTTAATTCCTTGGAGGCTTAAATACCACACTGCTTCATTTCAGAATCCCTGTCAGGCTTCATCTTTCTCCTCTCCAGATATTTACGGATTTGGGAGAAGGAGCTCTCGTTATCTATAGGTGTATATAAAACAGTACTGTTGAAGCTGTGCTCTTAAAGTGGTTTTTTTTGTGGTGTGTGTTTTGGTTTTTTGTGTGTGTGTGTTGGGGTTTTTTTTAAGTAACCCATAGATCATAGCTTAGGAAAATACAGTAATGAAAGGTTAACATCACATTCTCCGGTAGCTGTGTGTTAAAGTAGATGTGGTTGTGTTCTTGTGATGACATAAATCCTGACAGAATGTGCTTATCCTTTGAGGCACTGACCCTGCTGGGTGTTTGGGTATCACTTGGTCTCTTCTCTGAACATCTCCCAGGATTAAGTTTAAACTTATACCATCGGTTTGGTCTCCACATGCCCTGAAGTTTGTTATGAGCTTGAGCAGTCATTAATGCGGGGCTTTGGGGTTCATACTTTTGGACGTGAGAAATATCTGAAGTCCTTACTTAGATCTAGCCCATTTTTACTAACAGCATCTGGCAACTGTGTCTTAAAAAGAGAAAGCACTGTTAAAAGTTGTCCAAAGAATTTCAGAAGTCACTGTTCTTAAGAAATTTGGCTTGTGTTTCAATTGCTTTCTCATCTAATATCTTCATATCATACAATGGGATACAATATTTGAAAAGGGGAGTTGGTAGATATCAAAGCTCACCTGCAGCCTGCAAGATCCAGAGCCATGAATCCATCTCTATCAACAGATTTTGGTAAGCTTCTCTCTAGATTGACTTGCTAGTTCTAAATCAGCAGTTCTTGTGCTCTCCAGACTGCAGCAAAAGGAAGGATACAATCATACAAATTGAGGTGCCAGTTCTTATGGCATCAGTTAAATAAAAACTGTTTTGGTGCTTAACGTAGTTTTGTGATCAATGACACTCTTGTTTAGCAATTCTGAAAGGCAGTATGTAGCAGGAACATTAAACTTTCAACATTGATTGGAGTATTGTGACTCATTCTTTTTACTTCTCATGGATTTATACCAGCTGTAGAGAAACTGCTCATTTAGTGTTTGAGGAAGATAAGTTACCTGGTTGTTAACAAGTTCAGGCTAGGAAAAGGTGTCACTGAAATAGGATTTCTTGGTCAGTTGTTGCAGTACTGCACCAAAATTTAAGATCTGTGTAAATCATGTCTTCTGTCCAGCTTTAATTGCTGTGTTGAAGGGAGAATTATCTTAGGGAAAAATGGAGGCTTGGTGAGGAAAGAAGTAGGAGAATTAACTGAGGCTTTGGATAAGAGGGAAGGGCGCTCAGAGCTTCTGCTTGATAGGGAGGGATGCTTCTTGGTAACTCTACACTTTCAGCAAATGTAGATTAGATTACATTAGGACTAAAGAGTTTTCCTGTCTGGTATAATTTTTTTAATGATAAAAAAAATAAAATTAAAACAGTATCCTGAAATAAAGCAGGAGACCATATTTAAGGTTAGCATTCTTAAGTTTTACTTTCTGGAGAAGGGTGATGTCAGGTGCAGTTAGAAATGTTACCTTGGATTATTTAAACACTAGGCATGTCAACACTTCATAGCAATGTCTCCTACAGCTAACTAACTTCATAAGCTCAGATCCTTAGTTGGATTCTTGGAACTGATGTTTCCCAAGCTATGTAGTGGATACTGTAATTTTGACATGTTTTTACTTGTTAAATGAAAAAAAAAAGAGTATAGAAAACTGCAGGAATCAAACGTGTTCATCTTCGCCTTCAAGCTGGTACTTAAACTTAGTTCCTGTGTTTTAAGGCCCATTGTTGTAGACCTGATTCAGAAATTGATAGGGAACTTAGACACAAATGGATGATTAGCTTGTCTGCCAGACATTTCCTATTTCCAAAGGTGTCTGTGCAGCAGTTTTCTCAGATGCCTTGTGTTGGGGAGGAGGATTGTGTTGTGGCTTTCTTGGTGGCTTAAAGAAACAAAACGCTAAACTCCTCAGTACAAAGGGGACAGTCTGATAATGAAGGCATTTCTGCATGTAACAGCCTTGATGGGCTGCTAGGTTGGGGCTAGAGCTGCACAGATGTTGGAGTAGGTAGGCTCAGCTCCACAGCGCTTCCTTCATTCTGTGCAGATGTAGCCTTCAATCCAAGACTTTCTTGTACAGGTCAGAAGTTGCTACCTCACCTTCAGTTTCATTTCTTAACTGCTAAGTTCTGTTTGAGATGCACTGGTTCCCTGCAAGTTTTCAGGAGGGTGTTGGAGTAATGGCTTTTAATTGCTAATGCTTACCTAAAGTGAACATAAATCTATCTACTGGAAATAGTAGGTCTTACTTCTGTACACTATCAAGAGGAGTTGGAAGTTTGTCTACATGGCATGTTGGACAGGATTTGTCTCATCACTCTTTAAATCCTCCTGTTAGACCTCTGCTTGGACCTAGTAGTCTTCCACATGTGGCCTGTGTCTCAGCTTTTGTAGGAAGATTAGAGCAGGTAAAGCAGACAAGACAGAGCACACCAAGCAAAAGATAAGCTATTCCACATTTGGGTCTGCTTGGTGTGTGCTAGAAGTGGGTGCGCAAGGAGTGTGGGGGTATGGCAGAAGAAGAGCTCTTGTTCTCACAGGTATCTAACTGAATGTGCTGAGTTGGCAAGAATAGTCATCCCTGCAGCTGCAGAGGGGGCTTAGCTCCTGAACTTGGCTGTTGTGAGCTGTGCTTTTATATGCTCAAGAGTTGTGAGTCCAAACTTATGTTTACGTTGCAGTTGATGAGAATCAGTTGGTATGTTCTGAACTCACAGCACGTTTTACTCAGCACTAGGTGATCAAATCTAAGAAACATCAGGTCATTTAAACCCTCTTACAGGCTGGCTTTGCTCTACAATGTGCACTTAAGTGCTTTTTAATATTTCAGAAGACAGCTCTCTCTGAAGTGCAAGGGACTTTGGAAAAGCCAGGCTGGAGCAGCTGCAATGCCAATAGTCTGTGCATTGCACGCAGTTTCTTCATTTGGTACTGCCATGGGTTACAGGGAATGCTAAGGCCTGGAGAAAAGCAGTTGATAGTTATGGTAAATCTCCCATCTATTTATGTCTGGTTTACTGTGAGGTATATACAGGTATCTGTGAGATGGAATTTGTTAAAGGAAAAGTCTGCCCCCCAGCTCACAGGTTCAGTGCTTCAGTGTTCGGTCAGCAGCAAGTTCCAGTGAAATTACTGCGAGATGATGAAGGTCAAGAAAATACTCTAAGTAGTACGTACTTTATTGTCTAATTAATCATATATTGCAACACATCTATTTGTCACGTATTTCTCAACCCTTGACTTTTTTTTTTTTCCTCATTTTCCTTCTGTCTAGCGATGACCAGCTCATACTTCCTTTAGGTTTCCCTCTTAAGCCTTTTTCCAGTTTAGCCACTTCTTAGTAATGGAAGAAATGATGATGTTTAAGGATTGTCGCTTAGGACAGGTTTAGCATCCTTTTGAAACTTGATAGTTGGTGTCAAGCTGCTGTCTGCGGATTAATTAACCAGGAGAACACTAGTAAAATTATAGGCTTTTTAGTCTTTCACGGTGGCTTCCCAAAACAATGTTTAACTTGCCTCAGGGTTTAAAAAAACCACTTGAATTAGTCTTACCATAATTACTCTTTAAGGTTACACATACAAAACTTCAACTACTTGAGTCTAAGTTAGGGAGCTTATGATATAGGAGACCAGTGTATTTAACAACCAAACATTTCTGTTACCAATATCAACTTTGAACATGGAAAAGGAAGAATGCAATAAGAAATAAATGGAATTTAGATGTAGGGACTTTCAAGGATCAGATTCAGTGTTTTTTCCGGTTGTAGTATTTCAGGTTTGACAGTAGGAGGCATCTGCACATTAGATATTTCGGGAGGAACAGCTGCAGAACCTGGATCGTATTTAGTGAAACTTCAATAAAGGTAGCGGAAATGGAACATTTAATATAATTGCAGTGGCTTAACTATATATTTAAAGAAAAGTAAAATCTCAGTGGGATAATCTGGTGTGCTTAACTGTGGTGAATGTGTTTTTTCAAAATACTAATGTGAGAAACATATCCGGAAGTTCAGTTTCGACTTCCAGCTAGGAAAATGAAGTCTGTTATCCTTTACTGGCAAATTCTGCACAATTAAGTTGGGATATCTTGTTCTTTTACCATGAAACTGTCAGTATTTAATCTTACCCCAGTCTCCTAGGTTTTCACTGATCTGGTGTTTTTGGTCAAATGTAGTGTATTTTAAATGGCTGTTAATATTTGTTGGCTTACAGAGTACAAGTTTAAATGGATGTTTTGCACGTTTACTTCTGATCACATGCTTAGGTGAATTTTACTGGGAATAAACAGTTGTTGTTGTTGTGAGTCTATACATTAGCAGAGTATGTCCGTCGGTGTTTAGAGTTGGGTTAAAAAGTCTGACATTCAATGCTTCAGAGAACTTTACGTCGTGGAAAGCCGAAGTAGAATGATTTTAGTCCCTTTACTCCTGTATATTTGATGAAAATCTTTGGCCTTCCACACTGGTCTCACTTTTCTGCTTTGATTAATTACAAATCACTGTTAGCACTGAGAACAAGGAAAAAAGCTTACATTAAAACATAGATTATGTGCTAATGTCCTTAAGTGTTACAGTGCAGTGTTCGGGGGGTGGAGAAGTTCTTGAATGCTTGTTACAGAAGAACTTGTGGGACTCCTAAGTCTAAGGCTAGCTTCTATACTACTGGTTAGTGCATTTACTTGGAATCAAATGGCTCTTCACTTACAGCAACCAAACTGTGCAGGTGGATTATGAGAAATGAGTCTTCTGTAGGTTTAGTTCAATGTCCTCTGCCCTACATAAACTCAGTATTTTAATTGTTTGGTACAGATGAATACACTTTAACCAGTTTCTGTTTTAGTTTGACAATTTCAAAATTCAATCTCTGCTCACGTGACACACGTAATCAGGAGTGAGGACGTAGATGCAAAACACCTCAGGTGGAAAGGCAGGAGATTCTCTTATTTTGCTCAAGCCATGTCTGAGGCTTCTTCTGTGTGCACTGGCAGCTGAAGATGCAGATATTTGCGCTGGGGAATTTAGGTTCAAATGGCAATGAACTGTGGATTGAGACAATCACGAATGGTGTTCAGATCTCTTGGAAACTAGCATGTGCCTCTCAAAATAGGTGTAAGGTGGTTGTGAGAATGAGCTGGATCTTAAAGCATATATATTAAGCTCTAAAGAGAAGGGACTAGTCCTTAGATAAATGGATGTTTAAAATATTAATCTCCTTTTTTTTTTTTGTTCGGTTTGTGGCTAGCAAGTTGCCTTTGTTACTGATTTGAGTGTCTTCCAGTTACCTCAGGAACAGTAAAACAGCTCAATAATTTTAATTGCCTCTATTACCTTAATTGTTTACCTCTCAGTTTATCAAAATGAACTTCAAGAGTAAAAGATTATAAGAGGAAATCCTTTTTAAAATGTTATCAGAGAGAAACTCCATTAAAGCTATCATTAATATTGATTTTTTTTTATGTGCTCCCGCTGCCCTATGCTACAGCATGACCTGCTTCCTAGCTGGCAGGATTATTGTGAGGAGGGGTTCTTTTTATGGCTGTGTTAAATATATGTTTAAAGAAACCGGTACTCTCAAACATAGTATGAAATTTCCAGCATTCAGTTTACATTGGCAGTGTCAGCCAAGTTCAGTTATGCGGGCTTTTGATTTACATCTATACGTTAAAGGAATTTAAAATAAATAGTTTAATATTAACCTTGGGTCACTTTTCTACTCAAACAAATGAAATCAAAAGCTAACCTCGGAGGAGAATCCAAACAATAGGCAAACGTGTGGCAACAAAGCAGAATAACAAGAAAAATGGTCCTAGCTGTTTGCTGGTTTGTTTTTTTTTTTTCTCTTTGTCTACTTTTAAACTTTCCAAGTACTGAGGCTGTAGTGTTTCCTTTGGGAATTGATAGGGTAGACATGCCTCGGACTGCTGCAGCGAGTAAAGGTGTGTGTTACATATACGGTGGAAGCTGCTTCCGCCCAGCACAGTCGAGAGCAGCGCTAGGGCGTAGGGGGAAGGCTGTTCCAGGCCGTGTGGCAGGCTCTCCCCTTTGTTTAAGGGAGCGACGACCCTTTAAATACCAGGGCGCTGCTGCAAATTGTCACCGGTATTGCTGGACTTGAATGAAGAAGGCACGGGAGGGGGCCCTCCGCCGCCGTTCCCCACGGGGGACGGCTGAGGAAGTTTGTTCCAAGCATCTCTGCTGGAACGCCCCGGGGAGAGCGAACGAGCCCCGCGGAGCGTCTGCCCTGTTGCGTTAGCCCCTCTCCTGGCCTACCGGCAGTGCAATACGGCGGGGAAAGCCTTCCCCCGGCCCCGTCGCCGTCTGTCCCCGCCACCGCGCTCGGAGGGGAGGGGAGGGGTGGGGGGGCCGGAGGCCGGCGGTGCTGCCCCCG
>WAAD01006571.1:25449-50938 GCA_013389945.1 Fregata magnificens
CCCGGCCCCGCAGCGCGGCTCCCGGCGGGGAAAACCCGCCCTGGGCGCTCCTCCTTCGGCTCACCGGCCGCCCTCTGTGCTCTGCTGTCTTATTGCAGGTTAAGTTAACGAAGCCCTTCGGGGAAGCGGGACCGAGCGCCTTCGTTGCGGACGTACTTCGGTTGATGGAAAACTGGGCAAACGCCGGAGGTGCAGGTAGACCGGAGAGAAGCGGCTCGACAACCTGAACCCCAGCTAGCTGCTGCTGCCGCTGCTGCTTTGCCGCCCTCGGTGCCGAGAAACATTTCAAATCTATTATTTATGAACCTTGGAAAGGATCCTTTGGTGTGATGGGACTTCTAGGAGACATGATGTACTGTAACTTTATTTTAATGTATTTTATTTATTAGGGTTGTTTGGTTTTTGGGTTTGTTTTTTTGTGGTTTTTTTTTTTTAAAAAAAAAGGCTTGTTTGCAAGACATTTCTGAATGTAGGCCATATCCAAAAAACACTGTGTACGTTAGCTCCCTAAAGGAACTAAAAAGTTCTGGGTAGTTTGGCCGTGTGCAATTTGACAAAAGAGTTTTTCATTTTTACCCGAAATACGCCGTATTACGCTAACACGGAAAATGTGATGTGTGGTTTGGAATTTGGCTGAAACCCATACCGCATATGAAAACTCTTCTCTGTGATGAGAATAATAATTAGAATCTCGTTTTTAAATGATATTCTTTTAAAATATTACGCGTGGTGGAAGACGATACAATTTATTCGCGCTTGGTTATTCAAAAAAAGTCACGTTGATTGTCATTCTGAGATTAAAACCCACCCGTTTAACATATGAGCGGAGGGGAATCTGACCAACTTCTTTTGCGATGCGGGACTCGCAGTCGGATTCCGGTTACCTGTTTGATGTGCTTGCTCCTAGGCTGGAGGGCCGGAGCTGAGAAGCGCTGATGAACGCTTCTTAGTGTCCGAGTTCCGGGCTCCCTCTGCACGATCGGTTCGTAAGCGGTCTGGGCTCTCGACCTGTGTTGAATTTTCATGGCGGTTTTTAAATGTCTTGCATTAAAGTAGCCCCTAGTTTAAAACCCATTTTATCTACATCTTAGTGCGCAAACGGATTATTTTGCTCGTGGTTTTCATAAGCTGAAAGTTGCTCTCTAGCTGAGATAAACTAGATTAATTTTGGTGTTTAGCACTGTCAGATGTTGAGAGAGGCGTGCGATCTCGCCTCTAAAAACGTTGACGAAGCCATGAAGTTGGAAAACAAAGGGCTAATTGCACAGCTGGTGTGTCTTCCTCTGCCTCTTAAAAGTCAGTGGGAGTTTGGCTGTCAACGCTGGCAAGAGCGGGTCGGAGCTCTTCACCCCAGTGCGGAGGAGGGAGCCGGGCGCAGGCCGGTGTGCTTTCTAGGACAGGGCTCTTCAGGGCGATGGGTGTTTTCAGGTTGTGTGCTGCTGCAGCACGGGTTCCCTGGTTTAAATTGAGCGGGGAGGTTGTAAGCGGGACGGAGCAATGAGGCCCGTTATCTCTGGTTCAGGGTAGAAAGTTGCAGCCGTGGAGCTGTTTATTTTAACTAGCGTGGTGAGGAAAACGGCTTTTGGCCCCTTTACAAGTTACATGAATGTAAACAGAATCTTTTAAAGCCACACATCCAGGACTTTTCTGTTTGTGTAACTGAGGCGTAGCTTGACTGCAAAAGCCCCACATTCTTGGTTCGAGCTGTTTCTGTAAGTGTTTAAAGCAAAAGACTGAAGTGACACTCAAAGGAAGACCTCAGAATTGGCTACTGCATGTGACGGTTCCTTCCTCTGCACCCTAAGCTTAAGCTCAGTCCTGTAAGGAGTAAGTTGAGATCTCTTTCAGCCCTTCTCTTTTGTTCCTTGCCCCCAGGTGTCGGGGTCACATACCTAGATGTGCAAAACACATCCTGGTGCAGAATTGAAGCCTGGACCTCGGCGGTCTTCTGTGGTTACTCCCGAGCACTTTTTTCCGATCTGGCCCTTGACAAGGTTGCGTGATGAGCTTGGGGTGGTAGATTACAGCTGTCCTAACAAAGTTATTACTTTGAGACTAATTGGAATCGAAGGTGCCCTGCATCTTCTAGGATTAGATTCGCTGTCTTGGCAATCATAATAGCCAATTTCCACATCTCTGTACATCTGCCATTATCATTCTGCTAATGCTTGGATGTTAGAGCTGCAAGGGGATTCTCTAATGAGCTAGTCAAAGACTTACAAAATAGGCTGTAATTTGTAATTTGGCTCCTCTCTTTAGAGTCATTAATTACAGTTTACTGAGTAACTAATCCACCTTTTCAGATATACAGACGTATCGCTGATATCTCACCTACTAAAATATGTTTTAGCCTATTGAAGGATAAATGTAATTGATTAAAATTAGTTCCTGTCTGATCGGAGACACACGTATTTCTCTAGGAGAGGCAGATATTCCTGTCCTCAGCGGATGCAAGCCCCTGAATGCCACAAAAGTCTATGGATCTGGTCTAAAGCTGAAATTTTACTGCTCCTCTGGAAGTATTCGTACTTTGGAAAATGAAAGATGGTAATTTTAGTGATATAATTGACATCAAGGTTTGAGAAAACAGCTTTCGTTTTGAATTTGCTGCTCTTTTTCACTGGTTCAAGGTCAATGTCCCACTTTCACCTTACGTTTCTTGTTTTAAGTTGGTCTGAAGGATGGTCTCAAAACCATTCGGACTGATGTAGTTCCCCAACAAACTTTTGCCTGTTGTCATTGCCTGCTGTGTTACTTTTTGGTAACATTGGTGTTAGCCAAACCCTTAGCGTAAGAGGTGGTCATGTCACAAAATCCACCTTGGGCTGCTCCTGTGCCTGCAGCCTGATTTGGTTGCATGGGTGTAAGGATCAAACCTCCCCTTTGTGCCTCCAGACTGTCTCTTGGAAACCTAATGGGGACAAATTGGCTGGGGTCCCCTGGGGACAGTCGGACCGTGTGGCTCATGCCATGTCAGTATAAATAAGGCTAAATTGTCTGACGTGGACAATCCGACAACTTTCTCACGCTCTAAATTCCACGGGGTTTTTTTGACTGACAGTAATTTTAGACCAAGAAATTGTTTGATGTTATAAATGAGGTAGTTCTGGGCTTTTTCTGGCTTGCCCCTCTACTACTGCAGAGTCTTCATTGGAGCTACTTGGTTAAATACTGTCTGTCGCTGCCTTGTAAGCAATGGCTATGAAAATAGGTCCAGCAGATCCTGCTCCATCTTACTGGAGCTTTGCAAGAAAAGAAATCAGGTTGTCCTTCTGCTTTAAAAAAAAAAAAAAAAAAAAAAAAAAGCCAACAGCATTAGGCTGAAGTAAACTCATTAGAGAATAAACAAAAATGCCAGTAAAACACACACAGGCAAATGCTTGGTATAGGTAGCAAAAGTGTGGACAGTCAGCTCATAAAGAGGTTAAAATTACATGTCTTAATTAAAAAAAAAGGAAAGTGATTAAGGGGCCGATTCAGCAAGAAAATTCAAGCTGTGATGACCAAGAAAATTTAGAAATTGCTGGAAAGGAAGATCAAGTGGATGTTGTCTCTGACATCCTGAAGTAATTCCTGTTTTTTAAGGTTCATGATACGCAAATGCCAGCTTCTGAATTATAGCTGCAGTGATGTACCAAATGTTTTCTAGCATATCCTATTGTGAGCAGAAATATCAGTGTCAAAAACAAAAATTGTGTGTAAATATGACTCATAAATGATTTCTGAGAGATGTGATTTATTTTTCGTATTTTTCAAGATGCATTCCATTTCAAATAAAGAGGTATCTATTGAAAGAGGTCTCGATATGTTGGAGGAATGGTTGTTTGGTGGGCTGTTACGATTAAAGCCTGATCAAAGCTTTTCCAATGTCTTAAGCTCAATCTAAGGGACTAAGAGGAACGCTTTGAACCTGTGTAGATCCTTTCCAAAGGAAAGACCCGCTTAGATGCTCCAATTAATGTTTATACATAGCACAATTACGAGGCTCGGAGTCCTCAGTTTCGCTTTTTGCCGTGTGTGATGTGTGAGCACCCACACAGAGTCCTACTAATTTCAGTAATACTCTGCTTGGCGTCACAGTCCACGTACAACAGATCTTTGGGACACAGACTTCGGGCTCATAATCTTTACCCGTGAATGCCTCGCTCTGTGTGACATTAGGAATCTAAAATGAAGCTTTAAATGTGCCTTGTTGCTCTTTTTTTTTATGTATCTGAAGCACTGTGATTGAATTTCAAGTAACGTGAAAGTACTCCAGGAAGAATGCTTCCACCGTTCGGCATATCCTCCGACCCGTTCTCTTCTAGCTTCCTGGGAAAAGAAATGAGGTATGACAAGAAAAATGTGCGATGACGTGCTGCTTTGGGGTCTCAGCAGAACTGCAGCCATTCAGGTGCCTTGAACTCCCCTGAGGTGTAGTTGTATTGCAGCAGGTCCTCATTTTTAAGCACCTTCCGAAGGTGTATTAACTTTAGTGGCACAGTGTGCGCTGACCTAGACTTATCAGTGCTGTTTACCTTCGCTGGAGAGATGTCAGTAACCTCTTCCATAAGAAGGCTATTGCTGTAACAAGTACGAGTTCTCTTTTCAATAGTACACATCCAAAATGTAGGCATTTGAACTTAGTATTTGGTACATAAACGTTGGCTTAAAGAGCTGACCTCTCGCAAGCGCTGGTGCTCGGCAGCTTTGAAAAGCCAGTTAAGCCTCTGTGGATTTATCGTCTATTCAAGGCCCCACCGTTGCTTACAGCTTTTTGCTATGTCCCTTGTGAGCTTTTAATAACAGTGATAAATAAGTATCTCTGTAAGAGCATAAATATAGAACAAGAATTTAATAATTTGTCATTGTTTCTGCTCCTGCATCAATGGTGATATCTTCATATGCATGCATCGAAAATGTGTCTCTCTGCTTTAAGTTTTGACTAAGAGGATATAAAATCAGGCTGCTCACACATTCATGGTACATATGACAAGATCCTAGAAACTGGGCCATTATTTTCCTAGTGGGGAATACTGTCTTAATAGGGTTTTCTCGACAGTTTTCTCTGATCCGAAGGAGGATAGGAAGAACACTGAAACTTGGGGATCAATGTGAGGTACAGAGATAAAATCCAGGCCAGATTCAAAAGCCATTGAAATCAACAGGAGTTTTTCCAGACTAAGACAGATTTTGACCTTTTTGCAAAAATGGTGGCTGCTTCTCTTTTTTCTGTGTAGAAAACCCATGAACGAAACCCCAGAAGCAAGACCTTTTCCCATAATCTGTGCCGGTAGCGATGGTGTGGTGATTAGGATAACACTGACATTCTGGTCTTTCATCTTTTCCAATGAAATGAGGGTGAGAGGAATAAGAAGATGGAATAATGCCTATGTTTTCCGAGAAAAATAAAATATGAAAGACCACCAAGCTAAACGTCTTCTTTCCCCTCTGAAATGAAATCTAGACCAGAACAGTTTCTTGCAATTTCATTGAATTCACAGCACAGCTGAAATGGAGCAATTTTCGTTGTAACTGAACCCAAATCAGAACTAAATCAGAGCCTTTATTTCTTTGACTTCCTGTTTCTAAGCAGGAACATCTCAGTCCTTCCTAGAAAGTCCCTAAATGACTTTCCTTACCTACCCATATTTTTTTTTTTTAAATCGACTGTTATGAAGACTGTCGACTTAAGTCTTTTAAAAAAAAGCTTATTTCTAATTTATAAAGTTACAAACAGTATTATGGGTGTTCGTGATAATGTTTTTTCTGTCTTTCCACTGGAGGATATTTGATGTGTGAGGTAAGGACCCTGGAAACACCGCACAGCTGCTACCCGCTGCTCACAGCGTTGCTTCATACCTTCCGTGCTGAAGATGGGCAGAGCAAAAGATCGTGACTTTGGTCCTGCTAAGAGCTGAATACCTTCAAGGTGTCCTGACTCCCAAAGGACCTGGGAGCTGCTCGGGACCTCACGATGGGGGTCAGTTACTTGTGGGGTCTTGGCCTAATGCTACACACTGAATTTACAAGGAAAGGGGCATCAGCTCCTGGGTGAGGCGCCGGGAAATGAGGTTGTATTGCTAGCTGGCACCCACGTGAAGCTCATGCTCTGCGTCAACAGCCTGGTTTGATTGCAGCACCTACAAGTTTTCCTTACGAGATTTCGTAGGCAAAGCCAGAGGTGAGGCTTCTGTGTTTAAGTGCTTAAGATTTTTCTTGTTTTGGTCAGGTCTTTAGAAAAACATCAAAGCAGAGACATTTACCCCAGCGTAGACTAATCGCAGCCACTTTAAACTGGCCAATTTTACAGCCCTTCCAAGTCATTCTGCTAGATGTCTCTAGCAATGCCAGCCGCCAGTGCAGGGGAAATGGTTGTTTGGATGGGGGTTTGATTTACCTTTTGTGTAAAATGGTGCTGTGCCAACAGTGGATTTTGGATAAACAAAATTTTTCTTGACGCTGCTTCATAATCTTTGTCTTGCAATAGTTTGTAACCAGCCACAGCAGATTAAATTTACCAGTAAAAATACTACAGTATTTATTTACTTACAGTAAAAAAACAGTAAATACATATAGAATGACTAACCATTACAATGAAGCATACAGCGCTCTGTGGTCAGCAGAATATTTTAAACGAGACAATTTACCCCATGTTTTGTAAGGCTTCCAGCGAGATGAGGAAATCACTGCTTTTGTTTTTAAGATCTTGTCAGTGTTTTGTAAATATTTCTGATATTTATGACTGTACATATGGTTTTGATTATAACTTGCGGGAGGCTCAAGAATTGGGTCATATACTGTTTAGGAGGGCATTATTTCATTAACTGTAATTTTTGTTGGTTTTTGTTGCTCAGTGTTCGGGATCTCTTGCACCTACTGCTGTTTACAAAGGTAAAAGTATGGCATGTAGTAACAACAGTGAACCTGCGATTCCCTCGGAGAACAAATCCAGCCTGTTCTTGGCTTGGGTGCCAGAGCCAGGGTCCTTTGAGGGAACAGCTCTCCTTCATGTTGCTGTGTGCTTTGGACCCGGGCCTGGGGACGATAACTCCCTGTACTGGCGATAGCACCTCTCTGCAAGGCTCTCAGCCCACTTGTATATCATATCTCTGTTTTAGAGAAGAGGAAACTCGGGACCGGAGAGCCCGTGCTGCCTGCCCAAGGTCGTGCCTTGGGAGACGGAGAGCAGCATCCGCCCATAAGTGCCCGTAGGCAGGGTCCCCATCCCTGCGTGAGAAACACTGCCTCTCGTAGCAGAGGCTACTTCATTTTCTGTGCTTGGTAGGGACCTTCCTTAGAGCTAACTGCAAATGCAGTGTCCAAGCCGGTGCCACAGGTCCTTGGATGGAGACCCAAATGAATCACTGCCCTGCCAGGTAAGTTCCAGCATTAAAAAAAATCACCGTGATGCAGCTACTTGCCCGGTGGAGATAAGAGCAAGACAAAACACTTACATTTTGCATGGGATTTAGCAGAGTTTTTGGATGACTTCAGATTATTAAATCAGCTTCTGATTATTCCCAGCACTAGGCGTTGTGCAAACAGCGTACTAGGAGCAAAGGGATCTGTGAGTTGTTACCCATTTCTGGAGCGATTAAGCTTCTCTATTTACTGCGGATTAGAAGGACGAAGAGAGGTTATCAGCCCCTTAATAACTTGAAAGGACTGTATAGATATGAATCCGGCCTTAATGCAGCTTTTCCAGCCTGCTAACTGCCTTAACTGAAACACTCCAAGGGGCGAAAAAAAAAAAAGGAGGAATAATTTTCTTCTCTACCATTCTGCTATCACTTGACCATTTCACTCAGAAATAAGGAGCTTTGAGAGAAATCCTTTTAGCCAGAAACTTATCCCAATCACATGTTTTTCTACCAGAAGAAAAATTGATCGATGCACAAAGCTGCAGTAGCTCATAGACAACTGGCTTATCCTAACCTGCTGCCGGCGGGTGATGGAGCTGTGTGAGTCTATCTTTGTGGGCTTTTGCAACAGCCCCTTAAACCGTCTGTGGTGCTGAAAACTCCTCCATGCCCTTTCCTGTGCCAGCAGTTACCGCAATACGCAGATGACCTTGCTAGGGGCTTTTCTTGTACGCAGACGAGCATGAGAGAAATTACTCCGTTCTTTTAAAAGTCAGCCTTGAAGTGGAAAAGCTAATTCTTTATTGCCTCTTCGGGGCCGTCACTACTCTTAGCCAGTCAGGGAGCAGTGCCTCTAACAGAGTCAGACGTGTACTGGCTGCTTTTTTCGTTTTATCACAGATTGTTAATATTTCCTGTTCCACAAAGCCGCATTTCCCTGGTACTCGTTCCTAGTGCTTGGCTCCTAAACAAAGTCACAGCTCTTGTCACAAGGCAGCGGGCTGCATACTTATCCTTCATGCAAAGTGATGACTGAGGGCTCAGCAGTAGGGAAGTAATGCTGACAGCTCCGCTCCCGGACGGCAGATTGTCAGCATTCCACACCAGGGCACCCAGCCGGCCTGGGAAAAGGCTGCCGTTTCGGGAGGGGGGCTCTAAAATAGACCGACTGTCCCTCCAGAGCCAAGGAAGATGGAGAGGGATGGTCGGCTGATCTCGTTCTGAGCAGAGGTGGAGTCAGACCTATGAAGCTGCAGAGCCCAAAGCAACTGCTATGATTGTGTGGGCACAAGCTGAGTGGTTGGGCGCGAAGGGAAGGGGTTATCTGGTGGCTGAGAGGGCAGTAAGACATTATAAAATGATGACAATTATCAACAATAAGCCATTCCCCCCCTCCCCCCATTCTCATTGTTAGAGAAAAGACAATAGCTTGCATAAAAGGAAGGATGACGGCTGGCTGGATGGATGTGTCTGGGATGAAACTGAGATCACTTCTGCAGCTAATCTGTGGGCCCACTCCTGTGTTTAAGAATTAGCCCAGAGCCGGTTGAGAGCAGCAGCTGCAAAGGAGCACTTAGCACAGCCCCAGGGAAGCTGCTACAATCACTCCCAAACAATTTGGAAATTGTTCCTCTGTGTTTTCCTGAGGGCTTAAGGAGCTCGCAGTCAGCCCGCAGACGTCTCGCGTTGTGAAACTGCAGCCATGGGGCGAGCAGCTCCCTGCCACCTCCTTCCTTGTCCTTAGTCATCTGGGAGGGATGCCGAGGAGGGGCTCCGCCGGGCAGGAGGTGCCTGCCGGGGTGACTCAGGGCAGGCAGCCGGGAGGGCTCGGGGCTTGCCTCCGTCCTGCTGGTGCCGGTTATGTCTGATCCGAGAAGCCTTCCTGGGTGACTCCCACTCTGAAGGCCTCTGTGCACGTGGAAGAGGAACGGGCTTTGTCATAAATGGTCTTGAAGGCGCTCGCTAGCCCTCCAGGGACGTGTCATGCCAGTGCCTTGCTGGCGGCTTCGCCAGCGCTGCCGTTCCTCGCTGCAGTTGTGCGAGTGCTAGCATGGAGAACGAGCAGCTGAAGAAGGGCTTCTCTAGAAAGCTTAACAGGGGTCTGCAAAACACCTTCAACCCTCCAGTTCTGCTGTTAATAACCTCAGAAACATCTCTGCTGACCTGTCTTGAACTGGGGCTGGGGTGGAAGGTGCTCTGAGCTGAACGTGCGAGATAAATGCTTTGGTTGTATCTTGAGAACAGAGGTCCCCTTGCCCGGTGCCCTGCTAGCCGGCCCAAATGTGGGAGTGTAGCACCCATGCTTGGCACCTTTATTTGCAGGGTTGGGGTCTTTTTTTTTTTTTTTTTTTTTTTCCTTGGTTNCCTAGGTTTTCCCTGATTCTGCATGTTTCAGCCGCAGAGCCACCTACCAAAAGGTATTTTCTTTTCCCAAGGGTAATTCTAAAAAATTTGGTCACTTTCCTGTTGGCTGAAAATCTGCAGCAATCTCTTTTGCTGCTGAAGCTCAGCGAGCAAGGGTAAGTGGTTATGCAGGTAGCCTTAATTCAGTATTTAATTGTCATTCTGGGCAATGGCAGGGCTCTAACACAATTCAAAGCTTGCATAAAAGGAAAGATTATATATGTCTACAAAGCTGGCATGGCTATGAAGATCACTTTGCTGGCTTTGATTTCCTAATGTTTTAATTTAACTGATTCAGAGGGGATTTAATGGTTAACTTTCAGACCATTCACTTAGGGATTCTTTTTTTTCAATGCCTTCACTCAAAATGAAGTCAAAACCTTAAATCAAGCTGAGTTTGGGAGAAGTAATTTAGTTTTGCTGAGCTCTGGATATACTTAGTCTTTCTCCAGCCCTCTTTTTCCCTTCATCGTCTCTGAGTTTAGCATGCAGCATTTGTGGGAGAGGTTTGCAAACCACGATGCCAGCAGCTGTTCCACCATCCATTTTGTGTGCCTCACTGATGAGGCTAGTGCTTTGTAAAGATACGGTAGCCCTTGAGCAGCCACAGGTATGTCCTCTGCTTGGTCTGTATGCAGCAATCATCTATTAGGTTTGCCCTTGTAAAATGAAACTCTGGCATAGCTGGGGCTTGCTCTTAATTCAGCTGTCACAGCCTGCCCCGAACTGGCCCAGGGGTACTTGGTAGGCAATGCCCTACAATGGCAATCCTGCACCGGTGTCCTTCAGGGGTGGCTTTTTTTATTACCACTCATCTGCAGTCATTGAAAAGCATTCGCAGACATTAAGGAGATGGGATTTTGCTTCCCCTCTCACAGCTGCTAACGTTGCTCTCCGCATGTGATGGATTAAGGTAAAATTTGGTTTGCCTTTGCTGCTGTCATGGCTGTCTTTCTGCTGCAGGCAAGAGTGAGTTAAGGTGCCCTGAAAGCAAGGATGGATCTAAAAGCGCAGTTTATTTATGGGATACGCTTAATGGGTCTTCCAATCTTACGCCTTGTAGCCTTTCTTTAACCTTGACTTTATGCAGATGCTGTAAAATCCAGTAGCTCCCTGATCTGCAGCCTGGGAGAGGCAGGCTCAGGGTGGCAAGGTTTGTGTGTGCCATTTTTGGAAAAGAAAAATGCTTTTATATCCTAAAGAATGCCTAGTTCATGGAGAAATGCCTGTCAGAGGGCCAGGACCTTGCTCAGCATTATATTTATGCAGGTGCCCAACTCCTAAAAGCATGGCTTTCTCTGGAGCTGGCAGGGTTAGCCCAGATTTAGGAGCCCTCATGAGTCACACCCCTGTTCTGTGCGTGAAGGCACCAGGATACAGCTGTTTTCAGCTCCCAGATGTTGACTACATGACACCAGAAAGCTGTATCTGCATTTCACTGCTATTGGTCTATTTAACAGTGTTGCTATAGATGCTACAATGTCAGCAGGCTAAATAGCTCAGAACCACAGCCACCTATTTTAATTGCTGCCCACTCCCAGCCCATAAAAATGCTCAGCTTTTATGAACCCTGTTGCTGTTCTCCCTTCACATCCTTTACCAGCTTTTTGAAGAGAAAAGCTCAATTTTTGTACACTTCCCCTCCCTTTTCCAAGAAACCTTGCTCGTAAGTTTGTCAGCAGCTTCAAAAAGATTTCCAGCCCCCAGGATTGCACACCACCTACTCAGGGTGTTCAGATCTGTCGTGTTCACAGACACGTGTGCAAGTGAAGTGCCAGGAATGAAGAAAAATTAGTCTGTTGAGCAGCCAGAGATGTTCAACAACTGCCCACCCTCAAGAAGCTGTCATATTCCTACAGCTTGCAGCTCAGGATGTGGGGAGTGTTTATTACTAGAATTTTTCATATTTTAGGATTGCAAAGCTCTGGAGTCTGCTCCACTTGTGAAGTTAAAGCTTGTAGGTCCATGTGCATGGAGGCGTGTGCCCCCAGGGCAGGTCACGGGAGTGGTGGGACATTGAGGGCTCCCTGGCAGGTACCAGTGCCCATGAAGGAGGTGAGTCCCTGGTGGAGACATCAAGAAATCATAGAATCATAGAATCATTAAGGTTGGAAAAGACCTCTACGATCATCAAGTCCAACCATCAACTAACACCACCATGACTCCTAAACTAGGCCCTGGAGTGCCACGTCTACACCTTTTTTGAACGCCTCCAGGGTGGACGACTCCACCACCTCTCTGGGCAGCCTGTTCCAATGCCTAACCACTCTTTTGGTAAAGAAATTCTTCCTGATGTCCAATCTAAACCTCCCCTGATGCAACTTGAGGCCATTCCCTCTCGTCCTATCGCTAGTTTCTTGGAAGAAGAGTCCGACACCCGCTTCACTACAACCTCCTTTCAGGTAGTTGTAGAGAGCGATAAGGTCTCCCCTCAGCCTCCTCTTCTCCAAGCTAAACAGCCCCAGTTCCCTCAGCTGCTCCTCATAAGACTTGTTCTCCAGACCCCTCACAAACTTGCTGAGGGCGCACTCAATCCCCTCATCCAGATCGTTGATGAAGACATTGAACAAGACCGGCCCCAGAACTGAGCCCTGGGGAACACCGCTCGTGACCGGCCGCCAACTGGATTTCACTCCATTCACCACCACTCTCTGGGCTCGGCCATCCAGCCAGTTTCTTACCCAGCAAAGTGTATGCCCATCCAAGCCGTGAGCTGCCAGCTTCTCCAGGAGAATGCCGTGGGAGACCGTGTCAAAGGCCTTACTAAAGTCCAGGTAGACAACATCCACAGCCTTGCCCTCATCTGCTAGGCGGGTCACCCGGTCATAGAAGGAGATCAGGTTGGTCAGGCAGGACCTGCCTTTCATGAAGCCATGCTGGCTGGGCCTGATCCCCTGGTTGTCCTGCACCTGCCCGGTGAGCTCACTCAAGACGAGCCGCTCCATGATCTTCCCGGGCACCGAGGTCAGGCTGACTGGCCTGTAGTTCCCCGGCTCCTCCTTCCGGCCCTTCTTGTAGATGGGCGTCACATTGGCTAACTTGCAGTCATCTGGGACCTCCCCCGTTGACCAGGACTGCTGATAAATGATGGAGAGCGGCTTGGCAAGCTCCTCCGCCAGCTCCCTCAGCGCTCTCGGGTGGATCCCATCTGGCCCCATGGACTTGTGAGTGTCCAGGTGGCGCAGCAGGTCGCTGACTGCTTCCTCCTGGACTGTCGGAGGTTTATTCTGCTCTCAAAAAAATAGCTCAGATTCCTCCTCTGTGGTCCCCTGGCACTCTGCAAGGCTTTTCTGCAGAGGATGGATTTGCTGCTGGTGGTCACTATGCGTATTGGAGGAAAGCGAACAGTGGAGGAGGCTGCATGATTCAAGCCTGTTCCTCTGATTAACTGCGTGGCCTCCTTGGCAATATGATCTCCTAATCATGCAGGCTGCCCCAGAGGGAAGGGCGCACCGTACCTTAACATTTGCCCTCCAGCCTGAGCATTACCCAGCAGCACATGGAGAGGCTCGGTTGTTCAGTGGGAGCAACACACTGGTGAAATGGCTTAAGAAGCATGGTGACCTCAAAAGCAGTGGCTCCATGTAAAGGTCTCGAGGCTACAGGACACCAGGGCCTCTCCCTGCCCTCCCCAGCCTTGTAATCAGATACCACACCAATATCTGAGGGAGTCTTTCCAACAGACTTCAAAACACGCTGGCGGAGGCTTTAGCAAAGACCAGACCTTGCTTTCCTCGACTGAGTGCCACCCAATCTCATGGAGACCACTTCCACTTGGAGCCAACATGCTCCTGGTTCTTCTGGTGCAGCAGCCTTTGCAAAGGTAACAGCACTGATTAAACCTTTCAAATATTTAGAAGGAACAGCTATAGCAAACCACAGGGACATTCAGGAAAATAAAGCTCTGGGGGTGAAATTATGGCACTGCTGAAGTCTGTGACAAAATTTCATTGACTTCAGTGAAGAATTTGTCCTTTTAGGAAGTCTGGGATTAAAATAGGAAGTTTGGGGTCCTCTTCAATTGCCAATATGAAAAAAAATCAGTTGCATTTGTCACATTTTGTTTAGCTGCTTGGTTAATGGGAGAAGGAGAGGCAAGCACCAAAAAGGAAAAACATCAGATACTCAGGTATTCACCCTCTAATACACTGATTTCTAACAATCAAGTCTTGCAGGTCCCAGAAGAAGGTGCAGAGCCCACTTTGGAAGATCCAATGCTTGTTTAGATGTTGAAGAAAGAGCTTGTTTGACTCTTGGTCCCCAGTCGTGTACACCTGAAGGGACATCTGGCCTGGGTTCAAGTCTGTAGCAGCCATTTCAACAACAATTTCCTGATTGTGAATTCAAAATTGGTCAGTGGTAACAAAATAGGCATCGCTCATTAATGATTAATTCTGCCATTGGCCTCTTCTCAACAACATTGCAGAAATTGCTGTTAACAGAGTTTTATGCATTGTTTCTCATGCTACTGATAATAAAAATGTGAGAAAAACAAGTGTGGTAGCATCAGATAGCATCCTAGGAGAGGGCACGTACCAAAGAGAACGAGCAGTCTGCAACAACAGACCCGGGCTGCTCCTGCTCAAGTGAAACCTGTGCAAATCCTGATATGCCAACATCTGCTCAAAATTTGCCCTGAGGGTGGGAATTAGCTCCTCAGCTTCCTGACTGCAACGTAGCTTCGTCCCTGCTCGAGCCTGTTTGCTTTCACGTTGCAAAGCTGCCATGTACCCGTGCAGCAGCACCACGCAGGAGTGAAGCCCAGGGCTGCCCTCGTCACCCCCTCAGGGGAAGACACCCATGGCTGCCCAAGAGCTGTGCCTGAAGGGGCCCATTTGTCCCCTCCTGGGCTTCCTAGGCTGCCAGTACCCCAGCTCCAGCCTCGCTGGCCTCCCTCACCCAGCAGGCATCGATGGGGCCAGGGCAACCGCTCTGCCAGTGGGATGCTGCAATTGGGAACGTGTTTCTTGAGGGTGGCAGAGGGGAAGGTAAACCTCTGTTGTGCTGGAAGAGCCAGGTGCCAAATGGCACCAAGTGCCTGAAACTCCGCTCTTGGTCGCTGGTTCCCCAGAGCTGCTCTTAAACCGTGAAGCCTGGCTCATCTTGGTAGCTCTGCTTGCTTGCCAACAGCTGCCTAATAAGCCTTTTCTCTGCACTGTATAAATAATTACTAAGCTGTCTTCTCCTCTGTTGCTCACGCTGTCTCTGAGCCAGCCCCTGCTATCAGGGTCATGTTTATGCTGTCTATCCCTGAGGCTGCCCACAAGCCCTGGCACGCTGTCCCATGCAGCCTGCGAGGAGACCTGCGTGGAGCAGCCTCTTCCCGGGGAGCAGGGCCATGGAGGAGGCGGCAAAGCACCCTCACACAGCTGCCCTGGGGATGCTCTGCCAGGCAGCTGCCTGTACCTGGGCAGCCAGCACCCCGTGCACCCCACACTTACGGTAGTTTCATAGCTGCCTCCTCCTTCGCAAAGGCATTGCCAACGCTGGGGGAAACAAGTGAGAGTCCAAATTCATCATGGGGCACCGGGAGCAGGAGCGGGCGCTTAATTCGCTTTTGCATGCGGTGAGGTTTCTCCATGGTCCTACATGTCCTGCCCTCGCCGCATGTCCCCGTCCCCAGGCCATCAGCTGTAGGGCTGGTCAGCTGGGGAGTTGGCTGCCTGGGGGCGTGCCAGGGCGACGCTGCATGCGGGGCTGCCGCCCTGACCCCCAGCACAGTGGTGCCCGCAGCAGCCAGCCATGCTGGGGGCTGGCTGCCCGCCCCGCCGCAGGCTAGTCACAGCTGTGCGCCAGAGCTGGGTCTGGCCCTAACATTTCGGCTTGAAGAAAATTCCCACCTCTAAAGACCGATGCTTTTTCCCTACGAGCGCACGTTGGCTGTGATAGCCTCCATCCGCAATCACTGTGTCCAAAGGTGGAGGGTCCATTATATCTGGTATGTGAAAAGCGGCTTTTATACCTGGACACCTGGTCATTTGAGGCAACTGTCACTAAAGGAGAGTGAATGGTTTGCCATTACTGTCTTCCTCTGTGGCAGCTCCTCACAGAAGTACGGGCTTAAAACTAAGGAGCAAGTCTTGTTTCCCAGCTCCCGGTGACATTCCTGCCAGTTTAATTAGCCCTTTCTGGTTATAGCTGTATGAGACATGCTGCAAGCCCTGGGAATATGGCTCTGCTGGGCAGGAGTCAAGCCCAACAGGGCACGATGAAGAAATGGAAACCTTGGTTCATTTTTATTGCCTTTGTATTCAGACTGAAACCAATTCTTGGATGTTTAAACTGGGAAGTTTCAATGAGAGGTCTGGCTGGAAGTGGTAAGGACCTCCTAGGTTGTGAGGGTGGTTCACAAGGGAGACAAAGAGGAATCTTTCCTTCCCCGTCACGCTTGCCCCCCATCTGCTGCACCCGCCCCTGGAGACAGGAGCACGGGCTGAAAGCACTTTGGGTCACAACCCCTCATCACCTTGTGTCTGTGCAGCACGTCGACAGCAGGCTGGTCGCCCAGGACTGGGCATCCTATGTCCTGAGGATGTTGCAAATAATAACAAAGCAATATTATTCTTTAATGACAGCTGATCTGCCACTGTGAATCCCATGGACGGACTGTGGCATGAAAGATATCAGTTTTATTAACTCTAAGTGTGTCTATTTTTCTGCGAGACATTGACTCCATAGTATCTGCAAAGAGGAGACCAAGGGCTTTCATCCAGTTCTGACCCTTCCCTCCCAGCCTCCCCTGTTCTGACTCACCTTCTCCTTGCCTAATTGTTCTGTTTTGCCCCAAATCTGTTCTTCTGTGAGTGTGCCCAGCTCACAGCAAACATCTCCACTGTTAGCACAGGCAGGGAAGCAGTTGCGTGATGTTGTTGTCAGTGGATGGTTTATCTAGTTGTAATTCCCATGACTCCAGCTCTGCGAGTGCTTATACACAGACCTCATTTTGCAGGGGTGGCAAGGGGAAAGGTCAGTATTTATGAATCATTTCCTCCTGGCTGTGGCAATAAGGTTGGTTTGCAAAGTGAGTCATGGAAGAGCAGCCCAGAGCGGCGATGATCTCCAAGCAAAAGCCCTTCGGGTCCTAAGAGACCCTTGAACTCTGCAGCCAACTTCATATCATTTCACGTCCTTGGTCACAAAAATCTTTGTTTACTTAAAACTGTAGGTCCTGTAGGTATCACGTACCATGCATGCAAGAACCTGTGCTTCTCCTGGAAGTCTTGCAAGGACTCGCATGTATGACTGCCTGGATGGTAAATCAAGTATCGCGTGGCAAAAAGATGGAGGGAAGCCTAGCACGCCTTCCTCTGTTAGGAAGATGGGCTTGTCTTTCAAATGGCTGTTTTTTATGGAAGTGGAAAGATTTTCCTAAAGGGATTAACTTGATAAAACAGAGTAGTTGAGGCTGGACTGATTACCCCTTGGAATGAAACTTCCGCGTGAGTGGCCACTGGCAGAAGTGATGCTGCCACAGGGTTTTGTCTGTGTATTAACATCAAGGAGTCAATATGGTACCGCTGTGTTACAAGCTGCACAGACATGGAGTAAGCCCATGTCCAGAGTGCAGAGCATAAAAACTAAAAGGGCTGAGATGCTGAGGGAGGTTGTACGTGACACACCTCAACACTTTTGAAATAGCATCAGCAAATTACCACCCAAAGGATGCATCTTCTCACTCAAGAGATCCAGTTTTAGTGCAGGCTTTCAGGGAAAACATTTAATTCCCTGTATTAAAATGTTTTTGAGAAAAGCTGGCCAGCTGCAAGCTCTAAAATATTCAAAACTTCCTCCAGAGTAGAGCTATTTATTTTCTCTGCCCTGTTTCCCCTGTGCTCTCTATTGCTGCCATTAGGACTATCAGGAGCTGCGCTGGTGAGCCAGGCTCCTTCTTCACCTGACCCCTCCAAGGTTTCCAGCACGCCCCTTCGTCCTGGCACGTGTGCTGCTGGCAGCGCCGGGACAGGTGGAGACAGCCAGGCTGGGCTTTCACTGGTGCTTGGCAGGGTCCAGCCACATTTGGTAGAGCAGAGCCTGACCGTTCCCAGCGCCGCCCATGGTGTGGATGCCTGGTCCCTCTCGGCTGTTGGACATCTGCGAGGGAAGCGTGCCCATCCCGTCCCCTCCCTGGCGTGGGAGCGCTCCTGCCGAAGCCGGCATCATATATCTCCCCGCTTGTGGAGATGAAGGGCAGAGGTTTGAGGGGCTAAAAGTAATGGGGGAGCATGTCGGCTGACAGCGGTTCCTGGGCGAGCCACTTCCAAATATTCCCAGCTGTTTCCCTGACAGGACATCCATCTGAGCATCGTCCTGGAGCCACATGGGGCTTTCTGCTCAGCCTTTCACGCTGCCGCCACAAGGCCATGGCCCCACAGCAGTAATTGTCAGTGTAAGACAGGAAATCTAATTAAAAGGGAGATGAGCTACAAGGGGATAACATATGGTGGGGTCACTTTCAGCAGGCAGAAAAGGCAGGTGAGCGGAGGGCTTGCTCCCAGGGCTCGCTCCGAGGAGCAGGAGGGCTCAGACCTCCTGCGAAGGCTGCTTCCAAGCGTGCTGTGCTTGCTGCAGTGAGCATGGGGGAACCGGCAGCCCTCTCTCCATGGCAAAGGCAGTGACAGGCTGAACTGTGCTCCGCTGCTGGCAAAATGGGCTGCTGGCTGCCCTTGAGAAATTGCACTGTGTTACACTCCATAGGAATAATTTATCTTTGGCCAAAGCGGCTCCATTTACAGTGACCCTGAGGACTGCCAGCCAGGGGGAGGACCCTGGCAGCAGAGGGTCTGCACTGCTACCGATGCGATGTCACCGGCTGAGCCTACCTGGGAATCCCACCTGCCTTGGCAGCCGGCGATGCTGGGGGCTGCCGAGAAAAGCGTTGTGCTTGTGCATTACAGCCTTCCCACTGCGGCGGGGCTTTGCTGGGCTCAAAGCAGCAGCATCTTCTGCGGCATCTCCCTGCGTGGGGACAGTGCCTGCCGAAGCGGTGTGGCCGCGGCGGGAGTTTGGCTGCTGGCAGGCTCCGGCTGGCTGACGTGCAGCCAGTGGTGCGATCCTGCCTGTGGTTGTGACCAGAGAGGCCGACCGCGTGGCAGGGAGAAGATGCTTTATTTGAGAACGGAAAGCACAAAGCAAACTACCCACCTGTGGCCTCCTGCGAGCACGGCAGGCGGTGCAAGAGCGGCTCCCCCAGCAGAGCGGGTCTCGCTGCCGCCCTGCTGACAGCGACTGACACTTCCTTGTTTTTAAAATAACCGGCAGCATGAAGTCTCAGCATTTCACACATCTGAAGGCCAGATCATTTCCTCTGAAAGCAATCCATAGCCACCTCCGATCACCGCAGAAAGACAAAGGTTGTCTTAATAATGTAACGTCCTGTGCTGGATGCTTTCAGTGCTGAAGGCTGCATCGCAATTAGCAAAGAGGCAGCCCAAATCGCAACGGCAACTGTCACATATGCGGGAAGGTATTCTTCATCCTCAGGGATTTAGAGCTCTGTGGCACAGTATTAACGAATATAATCCCTCCATTCAGTTTAGGACTTTAAGACTTTCTCATATATCTTCAGTATCCTCAGAACAGCTAACTAATTCACAAAAAAAGCTGGAATGTGAAACACATGTTTCAGCAGAGTTTTAAATCCTCACAGTCAACATTTGGCTGGAGACGCTTCTTTTTATTTCCCTCGGGAGTTTATCGATACTGTTGTTCAAGTGCGCAGTAACTCTGGGAAGTTTTGCTTCCTTTGTGCCTGCTGAAAGGCAGCGGGTTTATCTTACTGAACTGATCAGCAATAATTGAGGAAGGGATATAAGATAATTTTGAAGTTGCACAATGCTCTATCAGGTTGGACCGTGCCTGGTTGCTTAACAACGCTCCAATTTTCTGCTGGGTACCCACAAGTCAGTAACATGAAGTGCCTATACTTCAAAAATCCTTCCACATTTTCATATTTCCCCCTTGTCATAGCAATTTGGCATGTTTTTCTTTACCTGGCTTGATAGTGAATCCTCTGATATGGATACAATGTTCAAAACTTTGTACTTTAAATATGTTAATAGCATTAAGGACACACATATGTATGGTCATGGTCAACACTGGCTCATCTTTTCTGTATGATCACTCTTTGGATCAACCATCTTGTGTGTAAGCCAACAACGATTTTTTTTAGCTTTCCTTTTCAGCTTGTCTTCTTTCTTTGCTTGAAATTTCTTGTCATAAATCTCTTTGGAGAAGGCAGGGTGAAACACTCCACCTGTCTTCAAAACCGCACGGCTCTCAGGGGAACATGGTCCTACTCCTGAGCATGAATTAAGTCAATTTGAGCACTCTGCATTGCCCGTGGGGGGAGGCGGGAGATGGGGAGAGGTGCGCAGGGCGGAAATCCTCTTTGCAAAGGGTTTTGAGCCTTCAAATCTGCCTTTGTTTTAAGTGTGAAGAGTGGGATCCCTCTCCCAGAATTCGGGTGCCATTTTCTGTACGGTGCATTTCCCCCATGAAATCGCTGGTTTTCTCGCTGTCCCCACTTTCTGCCTCCCAACACATTGTCAGAATAAAGCATACAGATAAGTGCTCAAGCATTTCCTGAGCTCGTAACCCTGTATCCTAAGGGACAGTTAATCTGATCCAGTCGAAAGCTTGAGTACCAAGTGTCAATGTGTCTCTTATACACATACTGTACGCAATTTTGAATGCTTCTTTAACTGCACTGAATAAAACACTTAAAGTGTTCCTCTTTCTCCAACTGCCTGGCAGCAGGGGCATTTTTGCTGTAGTATTATGTATCACATGTCTAAATATAATAACATTCTACATTATATATAGACTGTGTATATATGCATTTACGTGCGACATATATTTTAAAACTATTAGTAGCTGTTTTCAGCTTTTGGGGGATGCAAGGAGCTCTCATCAGCGATGAGGCTTGTTTGGCTGGAGCAATGGTTTTAAACTTGTGGTGTGTGGGTAACTGAAGGGTCTTCAAAAAGGGACTACAAGAAAAACAAAAGCCACTAGGCTTAAAAGTCTCTACCCAGGGCTCTGCACATCATGGCCTGGAAATATCTTACAGGACTGAAAGTTGCAACAGCTTGAAATGCATTAGTCTGTGGCCTCGTTCCTGTTGCTTTGTAAGTGTCCCTGGACTATTCAGTGAAGTGGCATCAGGACAACTGATATGCATATATTTTAAAAGAAGACTCTTCCCGATTATCCTCCTCCTACTAAGCCTTGTCCCAGGGTTCTCACTCCTTTATGTATAGTCTGCCTGACCAATTTCACCCATCCACTTCTACGGAAGCTATTAAAGTTTCCTGTAAGAGAAAAATAAAGACTCAGCTCTTAAGCTGAAGTTGTGCCAAGTCTAATCTCCAGCTAGCAAATGTTTTCTTCTTCTTTTCATTTGATTTATTTTTTATCCCAGCCCAGTATATCGTTTCATTGCATGGAGAACATGTTAGCACAGTGGGTTGGTAGAACACCTGTTGCATAAATCTGGGTGATTTTTATAATGTGAACTCCTGCTGGCAGACAGCTGTGTCTCACATTTAAACACAGAGTATAAGATATCTGAGGAGGAAGGAGAGAAAAAAAAGGCTTAGCATAAGAAAACAATACATCAGTGGCCAGAATCTGTTGTCAAGATTTATAAGCTAAACGAGTTACAGTTGAAGTGGATATTGAAAGAAAACCATTCTGTTCCTAGAAGACAAAGTGTGTTTTCTTATAGGGATTCCCAGAGGACTTTGCATTTCTGACAACGGACAGAGTAGACAGCTGGTCCACATAAAAATGTACGTGCTAATGAACCTATCCCCTGCATTACACCCAGAGAATATTTAACAAACAGGGATGTTGCTGAGGAATACTGGCAAAACGTGTGGGGCTTTCTTGCACAGCACCAAATTCTCTTAACTTGCTATGCAAGGTCCTCAGTCTTGTTGGTTCAGCAAGATCCTTGGCACAAGGAAGGAAAGCAGGACTGTTGCCTTCATCAGCAGAACTTTGCAAAACGTGGTGTATTTTTTTTCCATTGCAGGTCAGCCTCCTCCTCCTTCTCTCCATCACAAATGCCAGTGCCTAGTGACAGGAGCAGAGCCACCAAGCCAGATGTCTGCTGGCCCTCCAGACAGCCCTGTTCTGCACGAGTTATCCCCCCGATGAGGGTGCTCATGGTGGCAGGACTTCATCCCTAGCAACGGGGGCTTGGGGATGCTGTTGTTGGGCATGTGTTGGTCCACTCACTCTGGTAGAAGTGGGATGTAAAGGCTCTCTTCACCCACATGTCGGTTCACACCTTGCAGGGCCATGGGACTGCAACCTCACACGGACTCCGGGCAGGAGATAGGGACAAGATCGCTCAGCCCTGCTGAGAAGTAGCCATTTTTGGCACATCCACAGCAGTATGGTGTGAACCCCGTGGGGCACCTAAAACTGAGGAACCAATTTTAAGTTGAAAGAGTTAACCCAGCACAGTGGGCTGGTGTCGGAAACAAACACATTATAGTAAAAACCAACTCTCTGAGCCTGCAGTGGAATTTTTGTCTACGCACAAAGGGGAATCGGGCCTCCAGGGAACAGCCTGACAAGCAAATTAGAATGACACTGTAGGAAGGGTGATGTATGAGAGACGTCAATGTTTGCAACCAGATCAGGGTGGACTTTTTCCTTCAGTGTTTGATTATTTGTGCTATTACTTAGATCATGTCAAGTTTACTCAAACATAGTCATATAGTGTTCTCCAAAAGCTTATCCCAAATATTTTAATTCACTTATTTCTCTCATCCGCTTCCCTTTCCTCTTCCATTTCACTATTACAGATGTCAGTTCAACAAATAAAGTATGTATGTGGGCAGCACAATGAAACTATTCTCTTGTAAAAAAGAAGAGATTATTTCATTCTCCTGCTATTAACTTTAAAAGAAAAGGCCTTTTGTACCTTTTATACAAGCATGTGCAATGATATGATTGTGTACCTCATCTCTTTAACTTCAGAGGAAATGATTCATGAAGGAGAGTATCTGGTTGGAAAGACTGTCCGTATACCCTCAAATTCCTTTTACCTAGGAACTTCTTTCAAGTAAGAAAAAGTAGTTCCTGAGCATAATGCGACACAGGTAACCTGGACTGAGCTGCTTCCCTCCCCCCTTGCTCTACTCCAAAATCTCAGCTGGGCTGTGAAAGGGTCTGAGGAGTTCTCCATCTATTTAGATACATAATCGGATTTTCCTTATTTTCTACATTACATTTTTTATTATGAGGGTAGGGGAATGAGGGGGAGATGGGAGAAGAAAAGGCTAGGATTGGTGAAGAAAAAAAATGTAATTTTTTGGGGAAAAAAATTATATGATTTTGAGGTTTTGCCTGACATGCGCTGTCTATCTAGAGAAATGAATAAGAAAAGAAATAACTTTTTTTCATGTAAACTATTATTTTTCTGTGACAAAAGCATTTCTGTTGCTACTGTAAACATTGACTATAAGAATGTGTATACCATGCACTGAAAACATGGGTCATCTTTCTAGTCAGAAGATGCCATGACTTTTTTCATGCCTTGAATTATTTTCTTTCCACTCATGGCATGGAATGTGGGCTGCTACAAGCATTTCAGCATCACTCCACCTTCCGTGAAGATGCATTTCACAGGACGCCAGCTGGATTTAGTGCCAGACTTTTTATGCAGCTTATCGGGGCAAGGGCAACAAAATCCTGTTGGACATGGCTTTCACCCTTCCAGTTGTGCACCCCTTCTCCATGTACCTCTTGTCTCCAACTACTTTCCCTGCAGCAATTCATACCATGTGCTTGGCCAGCCTGAAAACATGGAAGAGCTGACATGTCTCCAGAGTAAAAGAATTTTAATTTAGCACAGATATGACTTGGATCCTCTGCTGGTGCCAGCAATAACTGTGCTGTCAGGATACAGCCCTGTGGAGGGGGGACACAGGTCTGGTGCCGGGGGAGCCATGAAGGGTGATCAGTGCCACTCTGGCCCCGTAGCTGGGCTGGTGGCACCCCGGGAAAATGTTTGCACCCCGAAGTCCTCTTGCCCAGGGCGTCTCATTCAGGGAGAGCTGTGAAAACAAGGCAAACGATTTTTTTTTTGTTCTCGAGGGAGCAAATTTAGGTTTACATCCGCTAATGACGGCTGCTTCGCATAATGGGGTGGGTGCGGCAGCGTTGGCTGGCATTTGGACCCTGCTAACGGCTGTGCAGCTCCTGGGCATGAATCACACGTTGCATTGATAAGGATGGACATTACTCATCAGAATACCATGGACCCAATGCGGCAAAAGTGTCGCAGTCTATTTTGAAAACGTTATCTCACACTCATTTCCTTGTACATCAGGCATTAGTCTCAACAATAATCCACTAAAATATTACATTATTACACTAAAATAGTACATTACTTTTTTCTAGGAAAGATCTGCTACTTGCTGTCTTTCAGCCGGGTTTTACTTGTGCATGACCACCCGTAAGCGGCTATAAAATCAGGATTGAACGAAGCCAATTGGTAGCCAGCTTCTGAACGCAGAGCTGCTCACCTGTGTCTGGTGGCAAGAGCTTAGTCTGCTCTGCCGACACGCCTGTGTGCTCCCTCCTGCGCCCAGCCTTCACGAGGGTTTAATATTTCTGCCTAGGTTTTTTTCGGAGGGTGATCTGACTCGCCACAGTTCAGTTCTTCTCTTATTTCAGATCTTGGTGCCGTTCAGGTCACGACCAGTATTCATATTAGCACAATACTTGGGTTTTAATTAAAAACTGGCCTGTGTGACTGATCACAGCTTTGCAAATAATATCATAAGATGAGTAAGGGGAAGGAACAGAACCTACTTTATTTGAGACCAGATTTTGACATCCTTCTGGTGAAAAATAATGAAGTCTTTGAATAGTCCTGTTACTTTCATTTTATTTATTTCTGTGGATCTACTTCCAGGGCAAGACTCAGTGCAGCATAATTTGGGCCTTTATGATTTAATATCTTTTGCTGACAAGGAAACTTTACTGCTCCAACCCTCCAAGTATTTTGAATATTTCATAGCTTGTGTCTGTCCTGGTCTCTCTATCTTCCCTTAAAATGTGGCTAGAATTTGGCTGCTAGGTCACAAAGCTGGATCTATCATTTTTTAAGCTTTCTCCTGAATTCTTGAAGAGGTCACTGATTATGTATGATGCATCGTCCAGAGACAACTGGTTTTCTGCCATTTTAGACCAATATTTAAGCACATAACTACATCTGCATTGCAGTCTGATGACCAGTTAGTGTTTAGCTTAGAGTTAGTGTTTAGCTTAGAGTTATGATCATATCTGAATTTATTCTGGCCTTTCTGCACTCAGGAAAACCCTATCAACACTCTAAACATCTCTATCCATTGGGAAATACTGTATGGTTTCTGTTGTGTTGAGTAATTGTGAGTCTCATTTAAAAGTGAATCTGGTATGCCCGAGAATATCATAGTATTTGGCATGGTCTGCGAGACAACTGCTTTTAGAACAGCACGGGCTGTCCCCGTGTGCCGTAAGACGAACCGGTGGGGAAGACGACTGGCCTGGGTGAACAGGGAGCTCTTGCTGGGGCTCAGGAAAAAAAGGAGAGTCTACCACGCTTGGAAGAAGGGGCAGGCTACTCAAGAAGAGTACAGGGAGCTCGTTAGGTCATGCAGAGATGAAATTAGGAAGGCAAAAGCCCAGCTAGAGCTCAATCTGGCCACTGCTGTAAGAGATAATAAAAAATGTTTTTACAAGTA
>WAAD01006571.1:52077-99953 GCA_013389945.1 Fregata magnificens
GGAGGTTGTAGTGAAGCGGGTGTTGGACTCTTCTCCCAAGAAACTAGCGATAGGACGAGAGGAAATGGCCTCAAGCTGCATCAGGGGAGGTTTAGATTGGACATCAGGAAGAATTTCTTTACCAAAAGAGTGGTTAGGCATTGGAACAGGCTGCCCAGAGAGGTGGTGGAGTCGTCTACCCTGGAGGCATTCAAAAAAGGTATAGACGTGGCACTCCAGGGCCTAGTTTAGGAGTCATGGTGGTGTTAGTTGATGGTTGGACTTGTTGATCTTAGAGGTCTTTTCCAACCTTAATGATTCTATGATTCTATGATTTTCACCTCTCCTCTGTGTGTGTGTGCAGTCCATGGTGAGCGGGAAGGGGGCTCCTGCCTCAGCACCATCCCAAAGGCCAGTGACTGTGCTTTCTGCACAGGGGGAGTGGGGTGGCAGCACTTCCAAATGCCCCAACTCTTAATTTCACTTTTTTGATTATTGTTCATATATTTACCTGCACAGTATGTGAGTTTCTGAGCCACTGTCTCACTCATCAAATAACACTGTAAGTGCTGAGACAGCTGGAGGAATAAACTGCTAAAGGAAGGGTGGGAGAAACAAGCCCATCTATATTATGCAGTCAGGCTAGAAAGACTCGAGGCATATCAGTGTTTTGTAATATCAACTACTTTGATATATTCAGTGCCTCACCATTGTTATGTTCATCCACATATATGTTTAAACTTGCCTTGCTTCCAAAGTGTGGCGATGCAACCCCATAATCAAGGGAGAAAAGCCCACAACCTTCAGGCAATGTCTGTAGAGAAAACTCAAGCCATCTCGTGGCAGAGGTGCAAATGTGGCCCCTCCTGCCCCATGTATCCTACATGTCTTTGTGATGGCACCGTGGGACAAAACCTTTCCTGAAAGGCTCCAGCATGTGCGATGGTACAGGGGAGTTATAAGTGCCTGAGGTCAGACTGCCAGACAAAGAGGAGAAAGCAGAGGCGCACCTGAGTGGGCTGGTGGGACGTGGACAAGACAAACAGCAGATACCTAGGAGGAAGAATATGAATGCAAGGAGTTGGATCAGAAGACGTAGTGAGCTTAGGCCCCCGCCTACAAACAGAGACATAGACAGGGGCCTACTAACACTTGTATGAACATACTCTGCTAGAAGTTTTACCCATATTTTATCTCACACCTTATGAAGAAGAATTTCCTCAGCTTTTCAGATTCAAATTCCTTGAGAATGATAGAAAATGCTGAAGTCTTGCAATGAAATGCAAAAGTTGTTGGTCAAACCACACAGGGAACGTAATTTTACATTAGCATCTGAAGCAGCTGAAAAGCTGTAGTCTTGAGAGCTGACCTCAAAAATTGTGTGTGGATGTTTGAAGACAAGTGCCAGTTCAGTCCTTGCAAGCAGAGAATTTGCAGGAGAAACTCTTGGCTGTACTCCGGACTGCTCTGTGTGTCTGGGAACCTGACTCATCTGCTGTCCTTAAGTAAAAGTAAATCCCCCCTTCCCTTACTTCCTCATAGGAAGGGGACAAAAGCCTGTTGGAAGCCCTGGCTAAGGCGGGGCCTTCTGTTTCTATTAATCTGTGGAAATACTATGAATTCAGGTTGAAATATAATCAATTAAATCAACAGTATTTATCTTTACTCTTCAGATTTCATTTTCAATCTTTTCTTTGAACTTTCTTCCCTATTAACTTCCATGGCAGGGTGGAGGCGGGAGGGAGTTATCTGCATAAAAAAGTTGAGGGAAGTATTTTTTCACCCATGTTTATAGACAACAAGTTTGCTGTTTTAAATCCACTTCACCTTAAACAGTGCCACTCTGACCATATTCTTCCGAGGCAGAGGGGTCAGCCTCTCAAGGCTGGATTTGGTGCAAAATAGGCATATGAAGGAAACTTGTTCTTTTGTTTTTCCCAGCTGAAAAGAATTGGTCGTTTTTAGTGTTCCTTGACATGTTTTCACCCCTGTTCTCTCAGATACACCCTGCTTCTTTTCCTCTCCTTCTCTGGTTTCACATTCATGTCCATAGCAGAAGCGCTCAGCAGGCTGCAGAGTGTTCAGAAAACGTGGGCAGACTTGATGCTTTCTTAGCCCAAAGAGACATATTCACCCTTGACTGAATCCCATTAGCTTAATGTGTTATGCGCATTAACTTTTGCTATGCTGTCCTGGGTACTTGACACAGTCCTTGACACCAAAACCTATTTCTAGAGCTGTAAATGTACATTGGTGTTCCTGGTGGTCACGTTCCAGTGATATTTGTATAGAAGGACACTACAGTCTGATTTTTATATCTGCTATTGTAAGCCTTTAAATTTTCCAACACAGTAGCTTGCAGGGCCTGAAAAGGAGGTTTACTGGGAATTTAAGAAAACAAGAAAAATTTAGAATGGGCTTATGAAGGAGTTAATACAGTTCATTTTATTCTGTAAGGCAACATAATTGTGTAGCTTGTCTATATATTTTTCTGCTATTGTATGCAATACAAAAGCTATGTACTAATTACATTTGCTGTGACTTGGCAGCAGCCATTTCGATCATCACAGTTAGATGATATCTAACTGCCAGCTCACAGCCTGCTTTCGCTTACAGGTAGAAACCAGTATTTCAGAATTTTTACCACTGTAAAAATTAAGTCAGGCTTATGTGAATTGATAAACCATGCCATCGCTTGGTTCTGGTGACAGGGCAAAGCTGAGGTGCAAGGCAGCAGCTGCCGTGTGCTCTCAGGTGGAAATCCAGCCCTGTTTCTTTGCCCCTTTTCCTGAGTCTGGGAGCCCTTCCCTGCTGTGTTCCAACGCCAGCAACCACTGCCATTTCTTTTCTCTCTAGCCTCTCTCTTCTGCTGGATTCTCTGATCCCTGCCACCCCTCTCTTTTTTCAAAGTGAAATAATATTTTTCAAAAATGTTAAGCTGCCGGCATTGCTGGAGGCAATTACCGAGAAGGTCTTTAATCAAGGAAGAGAAGGCACCATAAGATGCAGTGGATGAAAGCTGGAGGTAGACCCATTCAGAGCAAAAATATGGCACACTCATAACCTTTACAGCCCAGGGACAGGAGCCAGGCACGAGGGAGCGGGGCACCCTGGGGTGTTGCAGGTTGCTCTGCCCGTAGGTCCCGGTTGGCGGCCCTGAGGCACATGCCATGCCCAGGGATGCGCTGCAGAGGGATTTCTCAGGTCAGCAGGGAGCACAGGAGTTCCCTCTCCCCTACCACCTGTCTTCACGTTGATACTATATGTACTGCTGGTCATCTCCCAGACTGGTCAGCTGATGAGCTACCTGTGTAAGTTGAATTGTGTTCGCTGCCCTGTATTGAGGACTGGTTGTGAGCTGCTGAGCGCTGCCCTGATTCTGCAGCAAGAACGTGCGAGATTTCCCAGGTTTTGGCACTTTCCTCAATGGAAGCGATAGACCCTGCAGTGGATTGCTCACATTCCCCAAAACCGTGCTCTTGTGCTAGGTGCCAGGAGGCTCAGGACTTCAGCTCCACCCAGGGAATTATTCCCAAAAGCACAGCACAGATTGCAACCCCTACCGTAAACTCCTCAGAATTTAAAAACGTTCCTAATTTGGGGACTTGGTACTGTTATTCTTCATCTCAGCTCAAAAGTAATTTTTGTGGGGAAATGTTGGAGTCAAATCCTTTCTATTTTTTACTAAATAAGCAATATCAAAGAAGAGAAAGCATGTACCAGGTTGCACAAGCAGGCTGCATAGCAGACAGATACACTTGTATGACAATGCTGTATCTCTCTCTCACATACACACACACACACACACACTCATCGACAGAGTCATTCCTAACCTATTACAGAATGTGTTTGTATGTCAGCTCTTGTATTTTTAGCATTTATGTTTGCAGTACTGATTTTATGTCCCGCTGTGCAGAGGAGACATTATAAAAGCAGCAGCCTTTTGGGAGTGCAGAAGTATTTCCCTGTCTTCCTTCTCATATGATAGTCTGTTTTGAAAATAACAACAAACAGATATTTCTTACCTCTCAAACCTACTGTTTGGGTTTTACTGCAAAGAGGTAACTTACAGGGAACAAAGCTAGGACTCTATATACTCCTCCAGACTGCAATTATTTCTTTATAATTAAAAAATCACTCCCTTGCTGTTTCTCTCCTTCAGGATAATTATTTAATGTAAATGAGTCCTTCTTGCACAGACACTGCCTCTCTTTCTCAGGCTTTTCATCTTTGCCAGGGCTGATTAAAAAGCCTGTCTATGACTGAGAGCTCGGTTCATGTTTCGGAATAAAACTGAAATCTAATGTTGCAATTGCAGCAGCATAAAGGGCTTCTTTGTGCTCCTCCGCACATGTTTGAATGCTGAAACCTGGCTGCCCTGGAGGCTCACCCCCTCGTGGGTCAGGAGGCCAGGACGTGCCCCTCTTCTGTGGGGGACACGCTGCTGCTGCCGGGCACAAGCCCTACCCTGCAGCACCAAGAAGAAAACCCGGTCCAGCCTGGAGCATCTGCCTGGGTCGGCCAACACCTCTCTTATCTAGTTTTCCCACTTGAACAACAAGCTGGAGGAGACGTTACCTGCTTAATTGTAAGGTTTGGTTTATTTGTTTTCGTTGTCTTGATTGGTGTTACAAGGGAAACGAGAGAGCTACCCTCAGGCAACATTTGGTAGACACAGCTTACAGTTTAAGGACATTTGAAACACAGACAGCGTTGCGGTAGTGGTTAAATAGCAGAGCATCCCCACAACCTCACGTGTGTTGGATAACAGCAGGCACAAGCACGGTTTCACAACAACCATCTGTATCCTCTCACGGCGTTCCCTCCTGCATGTTACCCCCACTCCCGCGGCACCCCTGGGTTGCCTAGAAGATGTAGGCAAGGAGCTTTCTGATTCCCACCTTCCTTCCACCGGTCCATTAAGCTTCCTACAGATTGCCAGGAGTTTGTGAAAGCTGGTCCCCTGGCCTGCCTCTGTCTCTGTTTTGAACCTCTCCCTGTGGGACTGTGCCCGTGGGGACTCAGATCCCCATGACCATAGGCAAAGAAGAGACGTAAGGGAGGGTGAAGGAATGAGGATTCCTCTGAAGCAAGATCCCCTAGATTTGGAGACTAACCCTCCATGCCATTGTTCTTCAGGTAGCTCATCACAGGGTAGTCAGATGGCAAATCAGTGTGTCAGTAAAGAGCTTTGTCTTACTCTCATGGGGAGAGAGTCCTGATGATACCGGTAGGAGAAGGCTGGACCTTAGTGATGTTGTGAGACCCAGAGTGACAGAAATGCAGAGGCAGAGAGGTAAAGGGACTTTGCCCTCAACGCAACTGCAGTCAAGCCTAGGTTCATATTTTGGGATGTTTTGTTTAAAGTGGGATTGTAGCGTTAATAGGTGACTTGTCTCATTCACCCTGGTGTCCTGATCACGTACCAAGTTTCCTGTGGACACTGTGAACGGTTGTCTGTACAGAGACATGTAACAGCATACATCAATCTCATGTGGGAAAGTAGCCCTGTAAAAAAGAGGGACAAAGGAACACTGTTTCCATTTCTCAATGTTCGGACAAGAGTTACTACGTAGTGACTTCCACTATTAGATTTCGCAGGCAAAAAAAATAATGAATAGAAGAGCTTTTCCTTTTTTCCCCCAGATTTCCTTGTCACAAAACCTTCTTGCTAGGAAATGGAGAGATTTTAACTGTCCTGTGCTGGAGGAAGGTCTCAGAGGGATGCTGTAACCGGAGATCTCTTCTGTGAACAAATGGATGCATTTGGGGAACCTGAACTGTCCTTATGTCAGGATACTTTTACCATGGAGATGAAATTTCTGAAATTATTGAATTTATTCTGGGGCATACATTTGTAATTCAGTAAGCATTTGAACAAAAATTAATTATGCAGGGATCATTTGTAACCCAGTTAATCTTTGGAATTCTCTCGCGGTTTACGTAGCCTGTACTCAGGATAAACTCTAATTTGAGTAAATGAAGGTGAAACTACCATAATTACTTCAAATTGGGCCACAAATATTAACTAATCAGTTGGTATGATGGTTCAAATTCCAAGGCCTTTAAGGACTATGGAGTTTGGAAGCAGCTTTAGCAAAATTTAGCCATGTGTTAAGTGCACAAAGAACAAAGCTCACTCCTTGTAATTTTGCTAGGAACGTTTTCTCAAATAATTGTGGTTTAGGCAGACAAACGAACAGGAACCACCTCAGTACCACTGTAGGACCATCAGCTGAGAAATGCAATCTTCAAAGCCCTTGCTAAAAAGTTAATTGATCTTAGAGGTGCCTAAAATTGCAAGGTCCTCAATGGAGTGCCTGCATGGATGTGTGCCAGCAGTGGCATGTCCCTAGGCAGCTGGGCCCAAGCCAGCTCTGACCCATGACCTGCCCAGCCGTACTAGTATGATCCTGTGCTGGACCCACTGAGGCTTCTCATGTCCTTGTGTAACAACAGCTGATGTTGATCCCTGGAGGGGAAGGGGCGAAGAGCTGCCCATTGTTGGGCCATGGTCTTGCTGAGGAGTCCAGCCTGTACTGTCATGAGCTGGCTTTACCGATGTTCATCCTAGGTACTTCTCCACCCATGTATTTATTAAAGATCCTGCTTGCTGATTAAGCTTGTGAAGTTGCCTTGTCAAATGGACATCTTCAAATTATGGAATATATTGGTCTTTCTGTAAAACTTACTCTGCCTGTTTAAACTGTTGGTGTTTCTCTTTATCCCTGGACTTCTCAGCTGTGTTCTACTTCACCAGTGAGTACGCGGGACATGCAGTTGACTTCTGATTGGCAAGGTGTAGGCTGCATAATGCAGACAGTAGTGGTGACATATTTGAAATCTGCTTTTTATAAATATTCAAGGATTTAGTAAAACATCAATGTCTAGTGAACGTCCCTGTCAGAAAGCAAATTCACCAAATGTTTGGGGAAGAGAAGACAAAGAAGACGTAACAGCAAGAATTATTTCAGCTGCTAGCCTGAGTGAAATATTTTGTGTTTAAAATCTTTTTGTGTTTTAATTATCTGCCTGGCTTTTAATCTCTTTTCAGGAGATGACTAGAATTGTAGGCACACCAGCAGATGGGGATTAACTAATTCTGTACGCAGAAGACAGCGTCACCTTCTTGCAACTTAGGCTGTCGTGCTGTGAACAGTCAGGGTCCAATTTCTCAAGCTGGTAGACAAGTCAATATGCACATATGCTATTGAGTGAGTTTCCAAAGCACCTTGGTAGGCTCACTGTCTAAATCCTCTTGTGTTCAGTAGGAGAAAAATCATATGTTCATAAAAGGACTCGCATATCTGTGACTGTCTTCACAAGTGGACTATCGTCTTTATGGTCTATACACAGTGGTTTTCACTTTACATAATCAAGTTATTTGCTTGCTTAGTTTCTGCTTTGCCTCATCACTTTCCCAGCCCCGTCTGCCCAGCGCTCTTGCTTCACAGGAAGGTATGGGAGGGAGTGTTTTCCCCAGGGTCTCTCCATGAGCATTCTAGCTCCAAGGCTAAAAGCTAGGAGTTGCCACATCTCTTGACGTTGCTTTCTGAGGCAGCATTTTTTATTAGCTGTTTGATCATACATTTAATTTCATTAGAGCCTTTTATTAACAGACAAAATATGTCGCAGAGACTGTGTTAGAAACATTGCTGAAAAACTGCTAATTTTATTAAGTTATCCTCTCCTTTGTCTTTCTGACATCCTTTAGATCACCCTGGGTTCAACAAGACTGCTGATGTGCTCTCTGTTTACAGAGAAAATGGAGACGCAGCTTTCCGTGCCCCATAGGACAACACATTCATCCTCAGAAGGGGGTTGTCGCTGTGGCTTAGTGGCTTATGGGATGCTACATCTGAGAGAGCAGCAGGGGCCGTTCCTTGCCTTTTAGCACCTTCTCAGGTAGCTACGCGGTGTCTGCTTCGGATCCCATTTTGAGGTGCTAAACTCTTCTAGGTTATGTGTGAGCATTTGCTCTTAACCTTAGTCTGTGGGTTCCCTGTAGAGCTGGGAATTTTCTTGCTAGGCACAGGAATACAACATTAAGTTCTTTGAGAGTCTGGCAGGACTCTTACTAACAATGAAACTTCATGGAAAATCCCACAAGGCTTTTCCATAGCTTTAAGTCCTTAATTACCCAGCTATAGCTATTCCTCAGGTACAAGGACAGCTTTGTGTATCTTCTCCAAGCTCAGTGACACAAGTGCTTAATACAATGCAGCTTCCTAAGTCTTAAGAAGTATTTCATGCTGATTTTTTGTCTATGGAGGATGGCACTTGGCAAACAGGATAGCTGGTGTATATATACATACATAGGGTGTGCTTTGGCAGTCCTCCTCATCCATCATCTTTCCTTGATAGTCGGAAATAAGATATTTACAGATTTTTTTAAATTTCTGACTCGTATTAGTTAGAGCCACGGAAAAAAAATATGTACTCTTTACTGTGATTTCTTAAAGCGCTGCTCTTGCCTTTCCATTGCCGTAACTTTTTCTGTTAGGCTGACTGTTCCTATAAAAATAGATCTGAGGCACAATTGATCAAATGAAAGCTGTTGGAAATGAGCTGGTTTGATTAATTGGTTAGCCATTTCCTAGCAGTGTTTTTAATCTAACAAACACTAGCCAGTCAGTGGCAGAACAGATTGTGGTGTAACTTAATACATGCAATTACACTCTGCATAGATTGTGTTTCTTCAAACAGGCTCCTGTTCAAAAATGAAGGCATGTCATAATTGATCAGGTTTTAATCCTTCTACACTGTGGCCTCATAAATAGACTGTTAGTATACATTTATTACAACACCTGAGAACGCTTCACAAAATCAATTTTAATATTAATTATTTAGGTGGCTCACTAGAAAGAAATCTTCAGGGGGTGATGAATAATATTAATGCAGCCATCAGTTCTGATCGATTCCTTCTCAGCTGACAAAAATGAGCTTTAATTGCTAGTAGCTGCAGGCAAAGTCAGGACACTTGCAAGTGCTCCCAAAACAGCTAATTTGAGCTGAGTATTCAGTGATGGATGCTTAGCAGAGGTACCGATGTGGTCTCATTTTGTGCTGGTGTAGCTAGAGAGAGTGAAAAGGAAGGTTTTTATGGATGTTGTTGTACCTCCTGAAGAAGTGGCAGCTCTGCTGGGTTCAAATGATCTTTCACTTACACACCCTCTTCCATTTCCCTCGCAAACCCTGAGCTGTGTAAATACTTTCATAACAGTATGTGCCTCTGCCGCTTTCTAGTTCTCCTTTACTACCCAGTGCAACAACCCCTGTGCAGAGACGAGATCTTGCGGTTCCGCATCCTTCCTCAACCCCGTGCTGGCAGCTCAAAATAATGAGGAAGCTATAGAAATGTCTCCGTTCAGCCTTTCCGTCCTAAAGGCTCCCTTCAGACAAACTGCAGAGAATTATATAGGCGAGCAAGTTATCTTTATGAAGCCTGGGTGACGGGGAAGGAGGAGCATGCTACCCTTTTCTCTGGGGCAAGGTTAGCGTTTACAGTGGAGGATGCCATTTACTCGTGAAGAGAGCGCAGAACAGATCAACCTTTAATAAAAACTGATGTGTAGGAGGGAGCACTCGGCAGGGCAGATCTAGCTGAAAATGGGTTTGTGTCCCCCACAGCTAGCTTTAGGTGCAAAAAGCCAGTCTGCTGTTTTTCTGCAGGTACTGTGTGTTGGACAGGGACCCCCGGCAGCTGGACCCCAGCCTATGCAAGGGATGTGCCTTTCTGGGCTTTGGATCTGGCTCCACAATGCCAACTTCAGACTTCCCTCTGCTTTCTCACCTTTGATTTCATAGCCCTACAGACAGGATTCCCCCAAGTACATTACCTATCAAGAAAGGAAACATCCCCTCATTCAGATGTTGTCTTTACTGCAAAGTTCATGATGCCTCTCCCAGTCTTGATGAGGATTTACCAGGGGAAGTAGGTGAGGGAGCTAAAAAATTACAGCTGTTCCTCCCCACTCCTGTTAGTAATGCCAGTGATAACTGGCATCCCCGTCTTTGCTGGTGAGTGATAGTCACCTGGCTGTGTACCCCAAGAACAGAAGCATCTACTTCTGTTCCAGGCAACAGGCTCTGCTGCACAGGAGAACATGGTGATTATTTATGTGCATATAAATGAAATGATGCACTTAAAAATCTACCAAAATATGTGCATTTTTTTTCTTTAAAAAAATGCATTGTACATCAAAGCTTAATTAATTTGGGAAATCCTGTGGCTTGTATATGTAGTAGACACATTTAGATGATCATATTATTCCCTTCTGGCCATATAATCTATGAGTGAGGTTTTCCGCAATACACTACCCTTTCTTGATTATGCATCTTTTTCAGAAAGGTCTCATTATTTTTTTCATGTAAATACAACTAGAGGAAGGTGGCTTTTGATTTATACACAAATCAATACTCCCTTCTGATTGAACTCTGCACTGTGCTGCTGTAATTATATTCATGGATTTTGTGTAGGTGTAAGAGAGGAAGCAATTATCAGCCACAGCCGTGAACGAATAGAAAAGAAATCTCACTTTTCTTTGGAACGATAACATTAACGACATTCTCTATCTAACGTCAGCCCCTTTCACATGACTTCTGCTAACTGCACTGTTGCTTAGCTGAGGAAAAAGTAATAGCAGATAGCTGTGATTAAATGACATCTGCATGAATTTAGGGTGCTGCAGTGTTTGGAGCTTTGCCCTACTGAAAAAGCCAATGTTTTTAATTTGTATCAAAACAGGTGATGGGTTTTACTTCAAGTATTTTTGTTTTCTGCTTATCTGAAAGTTAATCATGGCTGTAATTCATTCCTTAGTGATTCTCTGCAGTGGCAGGTGTCACAGGAGCATTTAAGGAAAGTGTCATCAAGGCAGTTTCACTGGGAAAAGGCATGCTAAAATAAATGCATAAATAATAGTCTTCTTAAGGATGGTCTGAATCGTTTTAATTACCAGCACTCAGTCACCAGTGGGCTCTGGAGGGGCATCACTGTAACACAGGCATTGTCACTGTAAAAAAAAGCTGTCACCTAAACAGTAATATGTGATGTCTGACATATTGAAACGCATCAGAGTCACCAGGAGGCAATTGCGTGTGCCCAGCTGAAGTCTTAACTTTGTCCCCAAGGCGTATCCACCAACAAGCGCTATCCCTACCTCTGCTCCGTCACAGCTGTTCACCTAACAAGGACTAGCAAAGACCAGCTTGAGGACTAGGAAAGACGGTGTTGAATGCTGAAAGGACGAAGAGCCACCAGGGGAGCTTTGGGAGAGCATCGTTCCCTTTCAGCTCCTGCCTGGAAAACAGGAGGAGAGAAAACTGGGTTGGGCAGGTGGATGGCATCAGCCCTCAAGCTGCAGAGGGTTTGTATGTGCTTCAGGGAGTTTTCTGTAGTGGCGAATTCAGGGTCCCAATGTTGCAGGGACCAGGGCTCACTTATTACTGCTGACCGGAGTCCTGGCGTAAATCAGGCCAGCTTACTGGTCACGGCCCCAGGCCTGCGCCAGGCCAGGGGAGAAACTACCTTAGGCATCAGTGAGAGATCCCATTGGGTTTAGGGTCTCTCGGAGTTCATTGAACTGATTTGCCCCTTCTCTTGTTTTGTAAGGTGCTTTTACAGTGAAATTTTATCACAGACTTTGTATCACATCACACATTATATCATAGACTGAAGAGCTTCTATTTATGGCTGTCCGCTGCTTCCACCTCTTAGAGGGCCACTTCCAACCAGCTTTAAAGCTGATGTGCCTGAAGTGGGATTTTTTTCTTAATGATAGTAATTAACCTCTTAATTGCCAACCTCACCCTTGCTTATTCCTTTCTGCCAACGCATTTTTGTGTGTGTATAGAAATGCCTATCTGTAGAAAATGGGGACCTGCTAATCCATGTATTTGCACTTACTGCATAGCTCATTTAGGGTGTAAGGCTAGGTATATGCTTGCCCTAAGGATGCATTAACTTTTTCTCCCACTTGAGCTGAGATTTTTGCATTATAATCCCAATTCCACGTTTAGGTGTCAAAGCAGATTGTTAAAATCTTTATTATAATCTTTATTGTAATAATAACTGTAATGTTCACGGATTTCACTAAAAGAACACTGTTGAAAAGCCGATAATTTATTTAGGGTTTAAATAAAGGCTCAGAAGACTAACTTCTCCCCCTTTTATAAAGTAATAGCTGGGAAGGGAGGGCTGATCTCTGTAGCAGGTACTTTAATGTTTTCTGCAGAGATCCTACATACATCTCTGCCCCTAAGGGACAGATCTAACTTACCCTAAAGTCAATGAGTGGCAGCCTGAGCCTCAGAGATCACCAGTGCTGCAGCTGCTCACTGGAGTGCCCCGTCGTACGAGCATGTTCAGCTCAGATGTGTGCATGTGTGTGTCGATATTGCTGTTAAATCTTACAAAACACACGATATGGAGCATATGCTGAGGATGTGGCTTGATGCTGGCAGAGGGGACTACAGCTGATACGTGAGCTAACATAAATCTCCTTCAAACAAAGTCAACAAGATGAATTGTTCTGAGGACAGACAAATGAATGTGGTGAGTTTGTGCTGACTTGGTGCTTGGCATCCCGCAACTGGACCAGGAACGTTGTCAGTGTGCCATGAAGCCAAGGCCAGAGTGACTGTGATCTGCAGCTTTCCTAAGCCCCAGAAGAGCCGTGCTGGCCTTGGGGACATTGAGCCATGGCCGGTGATGAGGAGGAACCCCTTGGTCTTCCAGCAGATTCGCAGTGGCTGGGCTGATTGGCACTGCCATGATAAATGAAATGCTGCTGAATCCAGATCAGTCAGGCTGTCATCGTAATAAAACACCTTGGGTCTGTGCTGCTTTCACTTGGTTTGAGCGCAGCAGAGACCGTGGCTGGGAACTGCTGTGAGCAGATGCTGAGGGACGCTTCACATCACTGTGGATTCCAAAATAACCAGTGTCTTTTTTTTTACTGCAGAGCAGGCAGCAACATTAAAACAATAAATACACAAGAAGATAGGATGCCGTTCTGTGAGAGCTAATCCCCCCTCAGCCCCTCCTTCGGCTAGCTGGGCTGTTTGCCTTTTTATATTTTGGATTTACGCTGCTGGTGGGAATGTACATTTCTCACGATTTCAAACAGCTGGAATCTGTATTTTAGAGCTTGGGCTCCCAAAGTTCAATCCAGATTTATGTGAAATTTACATAAACATGAACACAAATAAATAAATAAATACAAAGGCTTTTGAAGCACACCCCATCGTTTCCCATCCCTTCTCATTGGAGGGGGTTGCATTGATCTCGGGTTTCTGGGTATCCCCAGATTAACTACTGAAAGGCCAGAAAGGCTTGAATGCTGCAGTGTTTGATTTCTGGGAAGGATCCCAACAGCTGGACTCTTCTCTGCGGGATACCGTGCCTTGCTTTGGAAAGAGCCCCAGGCATTAGGATCCAAAGGGGGCCAGGCAGGAGTGTGCGGGTGTGAGATGCACATGCACAAGCACAGAAGGATATATCAGCTCGTGAGTGCACAGCCTAATAATCAGGGGTTTGCTGGTGGGGTTTTTCCTTCTGCCTTTTGGGAGGGGGAAGGACATATTTCTCCCCCTCGCCCTTAGTTCTTGCCTTTCGTCATTCATTGCAATCTCGAACTTCCTGTATTTGGGTAAATAATGTTATCATCTGTTTCCAGAAATGGTTTGGGACAAATTCTTCTTGGAAGTCCTTCCCACGCAGTTATATTTTGGTGTCCTTTATTTCCCAGGCAGGCAGCGGGACCTCATGGTTAGGCTATATCAGTTTCCCCTCCCCACCCATCAGCTGTCTACTGCATTGAGATAGGACCACCTAACGTGATGTGTTGTAACTGAAGAATAATCATCAGCAGTGTTTTCTGTGCCGCAGTTAGGAGGACACGGGTATTCACTGACAAAGCAGGCTTTAAAAATTGAAAACAACAGCTAAAATAAAGATTTCTGAACTAACAGCAGCAAAAGCAGAGCTTTATTAGCATAAAATCCCTCAGAATCTGTTGGTAAGTTGTCTCTCTGAAATATACGGACAGTCACTCACATGCCAAGAACCTGACAATTTTGCATGCCACTGCATGAGAAACCATAACTCACTCGAGCTGTTTTGCTGTGAGGAGAGGCTGCTGTCTCCCCAGGGCAAGCCTCCTCCCACCCATCTAAACGCAAGTGTCTTGCAAAGGACTGGCTTGCTGTCTGGAAGGCCTGGCTGACCTGAGGAAGAGCCTAAACCCCAGCCTGAAGTGCGTAAGTGTAGTAAGGAGGATCACCGTGAGTTGAGCAGATGATTCACCTGGCCTCAACCGGCGGTCGCTGCCCTGGGGAGCGAGACCGACTGCCTCCCTCAGGCAGACCCTGGCACAAGGGTTGGAGCCACCTCGCCCACTCTTGCAGTATGAAAGATAGGCATCAGCTCTGGCCAGGGTGAGTGCAAAACCAGCTCATGGCACAGGCCAAAGCTTCTCCTCATGGTGGTTAGCAACAGGCCACCAGTCCATGGACCATTCACACCTCCCACCCCAGCGGTACCGCTCCCTGCCCTCCAGCTGCTGGGCTCTGGTCCACCCTTACAGGCATCATTCTCACCTCTTCATACTCACCAGCTCCTCTCCACGCAGCTGATCGTAACAGTGCCTAGGAGGCTGTTTTTGCTGTTCCAGTAGTAGTAATTTTTCCTTGAGGAGTTTTTAAATGAGTCACTGGAGGGAAAGCAAGCGTGCTGCTGCGTGCCTGAGCCAGATGTGTCAGGCTCCTTCAAACCAGGGACTGCGAGCAGTTATCTTGCAGGGCAAAACACAAGTCTTGCCACTCCAATGTTCTCCCGTTCGTTCAAAGCAGAAAAGCTCCGTAATGCAAGTGTGAGGTGCTTAAATATTTTAGCTTAATTAGTTTAGCTAGGCTGTGGGGGAGGTCCAAGAACAAGTAAAAAGTTAAAAATATTTTTCTCCAATTTTCTCTGCTGGATGTTGCCTTCTTATCCTGCCCATGAGAAGGAGACCTGCTAAAGGCCTTGGCTTCGTGATCATGAACAGACATGGGCCGTGGGTCAGCAGAGCTCCCTGGTTGAGAGTGCAGGGCAGGGCCACAAGATTGCATGCTTCACACTCATCCTCCTTTGGGAGTCATGAAGAGTTGTGTATGGAGAGTTGGCCTTGGCTGTTTTGGCTGCAAGCACCCATGGAAGCTCCTATTAACAGTGAACTCTATAATATGTCCTTAATGACCAAAATTATCATAATTAACAAGATTACAGGTGATCTTAGGCTCTGTGTCTGCACAAATTGCAAGTACCTCGGGCATAGCTAAAATACTTAGACTGCATGAGCACAGCACACCTTGGAAGGTCAGAGCCTGGGGTGGCAGAGAGAGGGAGGAGAGTCTTCAAGAGAGGAACAATATTACTGGAAAAAAAAAAATTGTTTGGTTTTGCTAAAAAATAAACTAAAAGGGCCATGGAGAAATCAGTGTGGCTTAGGAAGGGCCCTTGAGCTTGTTTTGTGGCAGGATGTTTTACCATGGAAAGGAACAGTTCTCTGCTGTACAGGGGCATGGTTCTTAGCCAGCAAGTCAGAAGAGAAGAAGGAAAGCTTGGAGAAGGGCTGTCTCTGCCAACTCAAATCTCTGCTTTTGATGAGGTTCATACCTTAGCTGGCCATGTGTCAGATCTCCAATAAAAGCGTCCTGCTGGTCTCATCCGGATGGCAGGCTCAGGTTCTGCAGCTATGCCCTCCCAAGGTGTTTCAGCTGAAAGCTGTGCAAGATGTGTGGGAATAAGTATGAACAAAAGTAACTTGTTCTTATTTTCTCTTTTTCCTGCCTGTTTCCAGCTTTGAATGGATGGCAGTGCTTAGAGAAAACAACTCAGCCTCTGTGAGGGATGGTAAGCTTCAGAATAGGGCATAAAACCAGCTGATATTTTAAGACAGATGATTAAAATAGACATCTGCAGGGCTTGAAGACTACAGCTGCTTAATGCAGCTTTGAGAGTTGAATCAGCAGATTCAGGTACAGACGCTGTCCTAATGCATTTCAACTCTCCATGTTATTTTGATGCACACATGGTAAATGTACATTGAGATGGTGTAACCAGGGCTCACATAAATTACACTGTTGATCACAGGATACCTGGTGCTTCTTTCAGATATAGAATGTGGGGTCAAGAGTCTGGTGTCATGTGCCAGGGGTTTTTCATTCTTTCTTTTCACATGTCAGAGGAGCTAAAGAGCACCCTTTCTCTGCCCCCTCCAGCCCCCTGCGAAGGAGACACCTAGCCTGCCAGGGTGGAAGAGTCTGAATCCTACTAAACTATATTTTTCAAGAGAGGAGGAATGCAAAGATTTGAAACCAGATGGGAAACACTAAGGGGCAGAAGCATGTGAGGGGGTATTGTTAGCCAGGAAGGCTCCTTTCATATTGGGAGATTTTTACACCATGAAAGAAGAGCAGACTCCTCAGTAGTGTTCAGGACTAACTTCAGCATCCACAAATGCATCCGCAGAGTGCCAGGTCCCATGGATTGTCTCATGTCCCTTCAGAGAAGAGAGGATAATTATTTCCTATTCCTTTGGAGAGCTGCAGAGGATTTGTACTGGGGGTTCCCTGGGAGCACTCCTGTTGGGATGCGGTGTTACACTGCGCAGAAGTGCTGTGCCTCCAGCCCTTTGAAACCAGCTCTTTGTTCTGCCCTGGCTGGTGGCGGTGGCAGCTGGAAGGGGGACTTAATACACTGTAATGTGAATTCCTAACTCTCTGCTTTGCATCCTTATCAAAGTCAGCAAGAAGACTGCCTCCCCAGCCTGTCATCCAGGAGGAAGTCTCTCCATTGAGAGCCTCATGCTTTGACCCACATTGTGAAAAGGTAAATTACATTCCCATAAAGAACCGTCTTGATAAGCTGGCTCAAAGAAGCCATGTGTGTGCTTTGTAAACCATGCTGATTAGCTTTCCTTTTACAGTGGAGCTGAGTCTCTGGGGTTGGTCCTGTCTAGAATAGGTGGTTATTCAATACACTGGAAAGTGATTGTCCCATAATTAAAGTAATTTCAGGGTGTACAGTTGCTGACCTCTGCCTGGACGCTTGAAGGTAGAACTGCCTGCCTGCGGGCTGGCTGAATAATTGGAGCTGCCTCTCCATGCTGGAGCGTGCAAACCCGTCTGCTGTCTAAGGCAGCACGAGTTTGCACTGTCCCACTGCATTATGTCTGCGGTGGTCAAACCTTCCTACCTGGATCCTGCCAAGCAGGGCTGTTTCTGCATCGTCCCCTACCCCTCTTGCTTCAGCTAGCTCCAGAGGTTGGCTAAATAGCAATATATTTCTTTAATGAAGAAAGAAAGGTGGTGCGAGCTGCTGGTAGTGAGAGTGTAGCAGCTCCAGGATTGTTCGCCAAACAGCTAGAGGTGGCTGCAACTACTCTGGACACAGCTGAACCAATTTTTAACTGTCCACCACGGGTGCTGCTCACAACATGGCCACAGCAGCAGGGACTGGGAAGCCTTCCTGGGAGAGGGGAGAAAAAGCCGTGCAACTGTGGCCACTGGGAAGTCCCTGGGCTAGGTAGTCTGAAGCTAAGCCCCGTGTGCCTGTTGCCAAAAGGTGCCTTTTGTTTCCTCGAGGGCACCACAGTTCCTTGCCGACATTTTGGTTCGTATTCTGGCCTGTCTTTAATCTTCAGGCCTGCTAAAGATTTGTGTGAATGGGGAATTTCCTCCTGAAAAGGTCTGGACTTCGCAACTGGGCTGTCTGGTGTCGACAGCTGTATTTGCTCTGGTTTGGAGACCTCTGCCCCGCCGGGTGACTGCTCTCACGGTTCGCCGACTCCCTTGGATATGAACACTTTGGGCAGGGGCATTGGCCCCTTGCGGGTAGGGGAGAGACCCGAGGGCACAAGAGCGTGCTGGGGGGAGCCGCGGCGGGCGGGCAGGCAGCCCGGGGGCCTGGGCTCAGCAGAAGCACTTCCCTGGGCACAAGGCATCCAATTTGCCCCTACAGACATTTTCCATGCACGATCGGGCTTTCTGTGCCATGTGCTAGAGGCAACCTCTCCCCATCTATCTGTCACCTTTTGAAGGTTAGCATTTGATACTCTGTCTTGGGCGTTCGTTTTCACTGCCTTTTTTTTCTTAAGTCTTTCTGTTTTCTGTTTAGAAACAGGTTTTTTGTTAGAGCTTCAGGTACGGGGGCTTCAAGGCACTGTTGAACTTTGCTGTAACAAATTCCCGCTTTCCCCCCCCCACCCTTTTTTTACTTAGGATCTCTTGCCTTTAGCCCAGCGAGTATTAACCAGGAATTTTAATATAATTGTGCCTATTTCTGTAAACAATTTTGGACAAAAGGGAATGGTATCCAGTGTTGCAGTTTTATAAGAACATGGATTTCTAAATATTTACTAAACTATCAAACTAGCCAAAAAAGAAAAAAGTCCCCAAGAGAGACAGACTGGCAGTGATATCAGCTGATGCTAAGTGTTTTGCTGGAGCAAATGCACTCACATGTCCTTGGGGATAATTAGTATCTGTAACAGGATCTGGCAATGCAAGGCTGACATCAGACATACCCCAGTTTATATCACTTACTGCCAAAAACACCAACTCAGGGACAGAGCTAGGATCACGCTCCTGCAAAAACGCCTGGTAAGGCCTTGTTGCAGGGTCGCTGTAGAGCACTCTACAAATGCTAACTGAAGTTAGTTTGTGTCTCCAAAAACATTGCTTGATTCACCCTGCTTTGCAGAGGGTAGGCTGGTAGCTGCTTGGCTTTATTGAGCCAGGAAGGCAAAGGAAGCCACAGGGTAGCATGGGAAGTCTCCTAGCCCTGGCTGATAGTGCCCTGCAGTAACCATCAGATCAGGGTTTCCTTTCTCTGAAATCCTTATGCTTCCTAACTTATTACGTTATACACATGAGATTTTGTGTAAAATTGAAAAGAGACTGAGCTCAGAACAACTGAAATCAAGGTAGCAAAAGAAAAGCCCAGGAGAAGTGAAAAAGGAAATAATGATAAAACAAGTCCGGAACAAAAGTCAGTTCTATAGAGGTCCAAAGGGAGACACAGATACATGATTTGACCAAGGTGGTGGTGCAGTTAGTCAGCAGCATGGATGGAAACTCCAGTGAAAAGCCAATGCCACCCACACACAGCCTACCCACTCCCTCCCTTCCCCGTGATTCCCCAAAGGGAAAGTCCAGCCTGCCCTCATCCCAGGGTTGCACAGTGGAAGCCAAGGCTAGGGGCCATGGCTCATGGTGGGAATTAGCTGCTCCTGGATGTTTCTGGGTTTCTGTTGTACTGTTGCGTTGTGGCAGGGGAGGAAGGAGCTCACTCCTTCCTTCTGACTGATTCAGAAGAGTCCTGGTCTTGGGGCTTATTGCTTGAGGAAGAAAAAATTCAGTGGGAACTTCTGGACCCTGAAGTCAACTCTGTGTCTGCCCACTCCCGGCAGTGGGTGATGGTATCCGTTTCGTGATAACAGTATTACATGGCATTGCGATGTACTGGGAAAAATCTGATGACGATCTGCCACTTACAGAGCATCCAACCTTAGTAGTTATTCTGCCCACACTGCCTCTATTTAGTTGCAGTTATTGCTATTAAAAACAAAAATCCAGGAGCAAAATCTTGCTTTGCAAAAGTCCTGAGAGCTGTAGGAGTAACAGTCATGTTTCCTGAAACTTTGTGGCCATCTGGGGGGAAACTGGTTCATGTCAGGGTCTTGCAATAGACTGAACTGAGAAATTTTGCAGAGTGACTCTACCTTGGATCCTTGGATCCATCTTGTACCCTGGCTCCTGCCCCTCTCTGGTGCTAGGCTGCCTGAGGGTTACGAGACTTGGTTCCTTGACCTCATGGGTAAGGGCTGATGGCTTTGTAGATTGCTTGGACAGTGACCTTGGTGAAGTGTCGTTTTAGTAGCAAAGCTGGAGGGACGTGTTCACAGCACAGTCGTTAGCAACACAACCCAATCAGGGTCTGCAATGACCGTCTGTACAGGGAGGGGATATTTAACTTCCTCGCTCACCATCTTTTTCCATCTCATCAGGTGTCTGTGATTTTGACCACAGTTATGCTTCAAAAATATAGGAAAATATGGCTATGTGGTTCATCTGGATTAATATAGTTCCTTAAGAAATCACCAGTGAAAAGGCAGCCACAGTGATGTTGGCTGCCTTCTCAGTCCAGGCTAGGTTAGTCAGTCCTCACCCACCCCCAGCACATCCCAACCCCCCAGAGACAACCCCTGTATCTCTGTTTCTGAGACTCGTTTTTCTTCTGAACAGTCATTTCTACGTTAGTGAAGTTAATCCTGAAATTATGCTCCTAAACACTTTTGGTATTCCCCTCTTGGCTTTATTACTTCTTTCTTTTCCAGGAGTTGAGTTTAATCAGTGGCCTAAAATGAACTGTACCTACGGTATTATCTCACTTCCTAATCAACAGCAACCAGCACCACAACATCCTGACATACAGACTCTCCTGCTGGGGACAGCCCCTGTTCTCGCATGGGCTGCATCGCAGCTCTTTTCTTCAGACAGAAAATGCGAGGCTGCTAGCAGAACGCAGTTTTAAAGCAGAACTGCCAAAAGGCAGGATGCTATGGGGAGGAAAATGAAATATTGCTTGCCTCTGCCTTTGCGCAGCTGCTGTTTTCTAGGATGTGTTGACTTAGGAAAGTCTTTCTTTGTGTAGTCCTCTTTCAGATGTTGCTTAAGTGCAAATATGGGCTGTTAGTTCAAATTTAGTAACAATCAGGATTGATGGAAAATCTCATACTAGGATGCGACAAAGAAATTCAATTACATACATACACTTGATTTCTATGCTAATAAGACTTACAGTAGTGCTAAAGAAACTGCATTCTTGACTACAGTGGCAGCTGGGTTTTGTCACTGAATACTGTGTTGGCAGCATACTAATGACTCATTTCTGACTGCCGACAGCTTCTCGAGTGACTTTGTACAGTGATTTAAAGCCTGGTGCCAAGCCTGCGGGAGTCATTGCGCCAGACCTGGGACCCATTTGAAGTCAGTGGAAATTATGCTGGGGAATGCAACAGGGCCAGGCTTTGGACTAACAAGCACTGCAATCAACTTCAGCAAGGCTGGGATCGGGCAGATGATAACCTGAATTTGCTTTCTCACCTGAGAAACAGGTGATACAAATAGGCTGCATTTGTGTTTGCAGCTGGGTTGAAAATGGTGCTTTTTTTTTTTTTGTGAAGGCAGGAAAGGGGAAATTGAGGGAGGTTGTTGTATTTAAGTTACAAACAGTGAAATATGGCTGCAATTCTCAGAAAACCTCTCTTTCTTCCAAGAAGATGTGAAGATGGTGACATGGGTGGCCATAGAGTCCTCTCTATCCTGGACTTGCCATTTTATCCAGTATATGAGGTGTGTGCAAGCATGGTAAGGTGGAGGTGAGATGGTAATAGTCTCAAATATTACCTTTTTTGTGCTCACAAGGAGTCAGTATATGTACAGGGGTTGAGGGGAAGGCATGTCAGCAACTGCTGCTTGGTTGGATTTTCCCTCCTGGCCCCTTCCCGGGGCAGAAGTCTGGCAATGTCTCCATCCTCTCAATACTCACAGTTCATACCTGCACCTCCTCATTCGCTGAAGGACAAAATGGAGCCCTAATATGAGCAGATGCAACTCCCTGGAAACCAGTTTACACCTCAAAGGGACCCAAACACAAGATTGGAGCAAGATGTTCCAGTCAAATGTGAGTGCGCTTTTTATTTAAAGGGTAGTTAATACACCAGCCTAGCTCTGCGTCCAGCTGCCTTGGTGGTACAAAGCAGCAATAACAACAAAAAGAGGCCAGCACCACCTGCAATTCTGAGAGTAGCATGTAGTTTGAAGGAGAGATGTCTTTGTATATTCCCTTTCTTCATATATTCCTTATGCATCTCTTTTAAGGGGAAGAAAAATCCAGGCGTAAATGCCTGTGAGGCAGTGGGCAGCTCAAGTTCTCCTGCACTTTCAAAAGGAATTGGATTTTGGGTCCCAAAAGTTTGGAGTTTGGTAATAATGGGATTTTTGGTGGTGGTGGTGGTGGGTTTTTTGTACCATAACACGGGCATTCATTCTCTTTCTTGAGGACTCTAGAAAAAAACTCCATATTTATTTCCCACAGGTGTATATACTGAGAAGTCATTTATTCAAGACCTGGACTCGGATAGTTTTTTTTTTTCATGGTATATTGGAGGCTTACTGCTAATTATTGCATGTCATTCTCACCTGGTATAAATACAGCAGCCTGGTGACTCCTAGAGCTGAACTGATGCAAGCTAGTGGGCACCCTGGCCCACTGGAGCCTGTTCCTGAGATATGCACTGTCTCTTTAGCATGGTTTGTGTTGCATTAGCTGTACCAGGGCTGGATCTCACCTGTATCTTGCATGGCTAAGGTAAACCGTGCATTGATGCAGAAGATGATAAATGTGTGGCGGCACCCAGTATTTGCAAGGTGCCTATGAAATAACTCGTCTCTCTGGAAGGCTCTCACCCTGGCAGCGCATCCCCCCGCCGCCTCGGTCTGCTAATGTATCCCCCTGCACACCGGTGAAGACAGACGCCTGGCTCTCAGGGGGCGTGGGTGGGGTTGTGAACGCACCCTGGTCTCCAGTGGGATCTGAGAATATCCTCGCTCCACGCAGAAGCGAAGGCCTCTGGTGCAGAGTGATTTCAGAGGGACCAGTCGGTGCAGATCAAAGCTGTGCTGGGGAGCGCCGGCTGCCATCTGCTTCTGCTGGGGCTGCAGCACCAGCTGCCCAGGAGACAGCGTCGGCACTCATGTTCAAGGCAAACACAGGCTTTTGTTTCCAAAAGCAAATAACCTTATCGTAGGGAAACTCTGTTTTGCACAGTTATTTGAACCGAACAGGAAGTCTGTGGTTTTTTTACTTTGGTATTAGGATGAGCATTTGGGCTGTTTTTCCAGATGCTCAATGCATTAGTGAAATCTAGAAGCTTAATATTTTTTAAAAAAGAAATTTTCCACTAGATTCACGCTGTTCCATTCTATTTACATACTTGTAATTATGTGTACCTACATTGCCCTCTCTCTATATATACACATATAATTATATTGGTGTATAGATATATGCATATACACTTCTACTTATTCATACTGGTAGACAGACCTGCAGTATTTACTCCCTTACATTAAAGCTAGTCACATAGGAAATCCATAGGCGCAGAACATCTCTGCAGGTTCATAACTCACGCTGATAAAGGAAACAAAGAGGACGGCAGAAGGCAAAAGGAAGAAAAAAAACCCCAGAAATTTCTGCATGAAATTCGTTGCCTTCGACAAAAGGTGCCAGAGCTGTGAGGGTGACTCAGAGGAGAGCCGCAGAAGACAAGGCTTTGGCTCAGAGTGGATAACCGAGCTGAGACAGGCAGGAGCAGGCTGGAAATGTCTGGAGGCAAGATGAGCGCAGCACTATGGCAAGAATTGGCTCCTCTGGAGCCATCGAGGGGCCATCGGGGTGCCTCCTCAGGGGGGGCTGGGGAAGCAGGAAATAAATCTAACATGTTGGAGAGGGGGAATTTCCAAAGAATGGTTTTCCTCCTACTGACCCCTGCAGAAAGCTGGCTTTGCACCTTCCCCAGCTCGGGCCATAGGCTAAAAGCTACCGCTGAAGCCACAGAAGACAGGATTAGGTATGACGGAGGTGTCAGTGGTTTGTATAGCTTGAAAAGTGCAGTGCAGAGCTTCAAGAAGTAAAACTAAACGTGCTAAATAACAGCAGAAGCTTCATGGGTTTTTTTTAATTCCTGGCAATTTTCCAGTGGATCTTTTTGCATTTTGGCTTCATTAGCTTTTAAAGCTAATTTTCCATTAACCTGAGTCAAAATTGTTCCAGGATAACTACAGGCTCAGAAAGTCAGTTCTGCTGGTCCATGTTTGTTATATTCTTATATCTCAGTAGATTACAAAAATGCCTTCTTTTCTGGTGTTTCTCTCTGCAAAGCTTTGGGAGTGATTACAATCCAACAGCAATTGCTCTTCCTTCTCCGACACATCTGGAGATCAGTCATGCCCTCTAAGCACCTGTATTCCACAAAAACAACAGTAAAATCACAGCTTCTCAATCTGAACATTAGTATTTTAGGGCAGGGCTGGTAATGTATTTGCTCAATGCTTCTGTTACGAACCTCTGTTGTAAACTGCTGATGGCTGTGCCAGATATACCTATCAGACATGAAATTTTTCATGTTAAGTGTCTGTCTGAAGCTGATTTTTCATTTTTAAATTGCTGCCAAAGTAGTTCCACTGTTTTCAAGAATGGAGCCAGAGAGGAATGTATTATTTCACCTGTGTGTAAAATATCTTAGCAGAATTGTATACTTGTGCAGGTAAGAGACACAGAGACCCACCACTGGCCTCACCAACATACCCAAGGAGCCACATTGGTGTCTGGCACTTCAGGGTCCTTTTACTACTGGCAAACGCCCGAGGAACCCAGATATGCGCCAGCACAAAGCGTCTCGCCCCGGCTCTGCGTACGAGTGAGAGGATGTCAAACACACTGCTGCCAGCTCTCCTGCTGGCTCAAGTGGCAGAGGTCCCAACTCCCCCCTGGAAGGTGTCCCTGGAACCACACACAGCACAATTTTTGGCCTGGGGGGGCTGGATTCCTGGTTTTGGCCCCAGAAAATGACAAGTGGTTGAATTTTAAGAGTGCCAGGTTTGCAAAGCCTGGGTAGCCTTGCTGCAGCCCCCTGGGACACTCTGATAGAGCCTTTAATTACGTGGTCACGCAGTGTTTTCCCCCCACAGGACTCCTGTGTCTTTCAGGGCTCAGGATGGCTGGTGCTTTTCTAACGAGCAGCTGTTCAATATTTGGTTTTCTCCTCCTTTCGCAGCATGTGGTTCTAGGGACATTATTCAAGCCCTGCTATGAATGCAGAATTATTCATTTCTTTGTAAGCTTTTCTTTCCACAGTGCTCCTTGCTTAATACCTCTGTGCTCCATGAATGTAATTTTGCAAGACTCAGGTGAAGGGGAGCAGAGGAGAAACAAAGAGTAAGATAAAAAAAGCCATTCTACTAATGTGAGGGCACCTGATTTCAGATGTGTGCCTTGCAAAGTAAATATACAAATAAATCTAAACATTTAGCTGTATATCTAATTGTAAGTGTGTGGGGGACAGCACGCACCTGGGTGCACGTGCTGGCAGCAGGAAGGCTGCATGCGGCGGTGGCGTTGATGGCTGAATGGGGCTGTGCAGCCCCTGCCGTTCCCTTTGGATGGGGCCCCGGCTGCTCTGCGAGGTGATGATGGGTGGTTTCCAACTCCTTTTACCCGCTCTTTTCCCAGTCATAAACCTGACACGTGTTAGCCAATTCCAGATCTTCACAAGGGTGAGAAGGAAGGAGGTGACAACCGTAATACATTCAGTAATTTATGGCTGCTCTTGCAGTGCATGCTAATAAAGTCAATGGTATTTGAAGTTGTGTGCTGGGAACACTTGGATTAGGCTGTTCAAAGCAGGCTGTTTAACCTAATCTACTCATTGTCATCGAGCTTTAAAATTAACAAGTTCTTGCAGTTCGCAAAACTGAATTGGAAGTGTTTTAATTTTGTTTTGGCTGAGGTCCAAGAACTGTTTGAAGGGTGGAGTTGCAGAGAGCAATACTGACTGACTCCAGGTGACTGCTGTGAAAATTAAGCTCTTGAAGGTAGATCAGGTCACCAGCAGTAGCTGGCAATCGCTTAATATGATTATGACTTAGGTCTGGTTTTCGAAGCTTCTTCAAACAAAGAAAGCACATGTTGATGCAAGCAAGTTTGCAGTATGAGGCTGGAGACACTCACAGGTCTTCATCCATTTACTCACTTGGTCTTCACAGATAAGACTTGCTTTCAGGAATTCCAGGTCCCTGAAACCAGGGGGAAAGTCCAGAGCAAGAAAGACTTACCCTTGGTGGAGGAGGATCAGGTTAGGGAACATTTAAACCAACCGGACACACAGAAGTCTATGGGACCTGACAGACGCAGCCGTAAGTGCTGAGAGAGCTGCCAATGTCATTGCGAGGCCACTCTCAATCATCGTGGAAGGGTCACAGCAATTGGGGGAGGTTACTGAGGACTGGAAGAAAGCAAAGGTCCTGCCTTCTTCAAGAAGGGCAAGAAGGAAGATGCAGGGAATTACAGGCCAGTCAGCCTCGCCTTGATCCCTGGGAAGGTGATGTGGCAAATCCTTCTGGCAATCATTTCCAAATGTATGGAGGACAAAAAGGTGACTGGGAGTAGTGAGCATGGATTTATGAAGGGAAGATCATGCCTGACCATCCCAGTAGCCTTCTACAGTGAATTGACTGGCTTGGTGGATGAGCAGAGAGCAGTGTATTGCTTATCTTGACTTTAGCAAGGCTTTCAACATTGTCTCCCGTAGTATCCTCACAGACAAACTGATGAAGTACAGGCTACATAAAAGGATAGTGATGAGGGGATGGGACTAGACGGTCTCCAGAGGCCATTTCCAGCCTCAACTATTCCATGGTTCTGGGTTCTGAAACAGGTGCAGGCTTTGGTCACCTAACTTAATACAAGCGCTTATATTTGCTTTTCAACAGGCCGGTTTTAAAATTTAAAATACCTGAGTGCATCCAGGGTAGTTAGATGAGTTGCCTCAGGTGCCACTAAATTCAGCTTTGGGGAGAGACTGTGGCCCTTGATGGAAATGATGATAAAATCTGAAGTGAAAGATGAGGGTGGATAACACCATCAGGCATTGGCAGAGCAGCCTTCTCCCGCATGCAAGCCTAGCAGCTGCCGTTCAGGCTGCAGCACCCTGGGCTGTTATCCCCTCTGAAAAGCCAGGGTGGTGTCTGCATGAGAGCACCCTCCAGCCAGCTCCCATGGGGACGGGCACAGCACAAAGCTGCTCGTAGCCCTGCGCTTCTCGATGAATGCTGGCTGACGGGCTGCACGCAGGTTGGGAACTGGGTCAACCCTGATCTCTCTTCACATGCCATGGAGTACTCTAGGTGAGTTCCAGAGAGATGGAGGTGTTTGCCTGGCTCGGGGGAGGCTGAGGGGCTTCCTGCTCCTGGCAGGGAGAGAAAGCTGCCAGCGCACATCCACCCATGACATGAGCTGCAGCAGCTGGGAAGCCACTCGCTCGAGGGATCTTCCCCTGGGACTGAATTTTATTCATGTTCCATAAAGCGTAGAGAAGCAAGGTGAAATTAGAAAATTGCTGAAGAGGAATAGAAACCCCAGCTGGAGCTGAGAGGCGAAGGTCTGACCGGATATCTGCACCCCGGCGGCGGGCTGTTGGCTTTTCTCCCCAGCTGTGATAGAAAGAGAGATGTGAGCAGGAGTTTCACGGGATGATGGTTACTATGGCTACCCCCACACCGTCCATGCAGGCATCCATCTGCTTGGCTCACAGGGCTGGAAAAGATACACTGCTGCTTTTGAAAGCTGATGGTAATCTATCCTCGCCGGCTGGACAGGGATGATATCCTCCTCTGAGATCAATTTTCCCCAGCATTTTTTAAGCTATGAAAACCGTTCTAACAGCAAAGTCATGTTGACAAAGAGGGTGTTGTTTCCCTTCAATAGTTGTCTTATTGTTACTGAAGAAGGGTTACAATGATAATGGAGAGGTACCAGTAGGTCCCCAGCACACTGAAACACCCACCATCTTCAGTGGGAATTTAACCCTTCAGATTTACTTGGGAGATTGCGTACTCCTGCCAGCATGCCATGGTGCTGGTTTGACACATTTCACAGAGAACAGGGAATGGAAGTTGGAAATGCAGAAGCTACGGTCTGCAATTGTTTGTTCATGAGCCTTTTGGATGACCACATACAGAAACTGTGGGATAGGCATATAGGTATTGTGGAATAGACCGGCTTTCCTCCTGCTGTAAAGTACTTGCTGCTCTGCGTAGTTTTGCTGGCAAGTGGGACCCATGGGAAAAAGTGCCACATACCATGAATGACAGTATCAAGCACTGATCTTGCAGTAGATGTTTTAGAAGAGCTGAGCTAGGAAAACTTTTTTGAAAAGTGTTTGTTTCAATTTAAAAAAGAAAAAAAAATCTCTTTGCTGGAGAGATGACTAGATGGAGTTTACATATTCTTCCACTCCAGTGATCCTCTGTGCGAAGAGAGTCTTTCATTTAGAGACTGCTCTGGGATGAAAAAGATTCTGCCAAATGTTAATTCTCTTGCTCTTGGGCAGTTTCTTAGTCCTCATCATTCAATACTACTGTGATTGTCCCATTAACTGTTTTATATGGCTATCCCTCTTTGGAAGAGTCCTGCAAAAGCAGAATTCCTGATGGACACACAGTTGACATCTGTAGACCGTACTGGGACTATATTGCATTATGCAGGTAAATATGAAAAGCACAAATATGTATACAGTGCAGGCTTATCGTGTGCATATTGTATACATCCTTTTGAGTTGTGTGCCTTGAATGCAGAGTGCAGTTTTGTTTACCTCTTGGAGCATCACTGGCGTTAAACACAGCGGTGGCTTCCTCCTCCCATCGTTGCTGTGCATTGGGATGGCTGGGGGCTCCAGGAAGCTGAAATCAGGTTCTCTGTTTCCTCTGTTAGCTGTGTCACGTGGAAGAAGCAATCATTTCACAAGTCAGTAATTTGTCTTATCATTCTTCTTCCTGCCAGCTTTATCTAAGCCCTCTGTCTTCCAGGAAACTGGAGTCTGTTACACTAGCAAGACAGACTCTCCAGCCCTGACTGATAAAGGTGTAGACTATGGGACTTACAAACTACTTTAGCTAGGAAGCCCTTGTTACCGAGGCATGTAGGATGTAATGTGGTGACAGCAAACAACGACCCACATCCTGGGCACAGAAGTGTGCGTATGTGTATGTATATTTAAGTATATGGGTTCATTTCTGCTTGTCAGCATAAATCCATTAAAAAAAACCCCAGTTCCCTCACCTGATCTTTTGTGTAGCAAATGCTGGGCTGCAGGCAGTATTGCCTTTCTAGGGGAGGGTGGATTTGAGTTCCTAATCTTGCAGCCTTAGTCTGATTGTTTGGGGATGCTGAAGGGCAAGATGAGCCGTGTGCCCTTCCTACAGCCTGTTCTTCATATTCCAACTTGCCTGTTGACTTGTTCCGTATATATAAAGGGGTTAGAATACATTAACATTATTTTCAGATGTCTGATTTTTGACTTGGAAAATTGTTGGTTTCAGCTTCTCTGCCAGATGGCTGAGGAAAGAGCAGTCTGTGCTTTGTGCTAAATGTTTGTGTGAGAATCTGAGGAAGCGGAGTCCAATTAGCATAAAAAGCCATTGTGGTCTTCCAAAATCTGGGAATGGGAAGTCAGTGAAACAGAATAAGCAATCACCTGCCTAAAATAAAATGAACTGCAGCTGCAAATCGGGATGGTACCTAGCTGAGTCCATGAGCCTCAGAAGTGATTAGCTATCATGGATGACAGAAATGAAGCACCATTCTGGCTCTAATGTTAGGCATCTTGGCATCATCGTCTATATGGGAAAGATTATAGCGTGCCTTCAGGAAAGCCACCATCTACCGCACATATCCAACTTCTGCCCTGGAAACTGTTGGGAAAAATCAACAGGAAAAGCCATCCTGAACTGTAGATCCACATCCACTTGAATCCTAATCTAATCTACTCAGGATATAAGTGCATGCTTTTGATCTGAAAATGTGATGCCCTTGACCGAAGTTTGTTTCACTCTTTATGACCTCCCACAAAATTCACTTGTGATAACCAGGAGTGGATTTACTGGAGGGAGGATGGAGGGTTGCACCCCATAGTCCCTGTATATTGCGTGTGATCTGGGCTCTTGTGGGGAGGGATGGGCTGTGTAAAGGGCTGCTGGAGGATGACTTCGTGCTTTGGCCTTTCTTGCGCTTCAAGACTCCCAAAGAAGGACCTTCATCACTACTCTGCCTCCTGAAGGCAGGTGGAGGCTGCGGGGGGCTGAACGTTTGGAGAGATCCAGTCTGGAGAGAGGCACTGGGCAGGGGCTGCCTCCAAGGGGAGTGTGATGTTGCTCAGGGGTAGGTGTAGAGGTGTAGCCCCTTTGTGCTAAGGGGTAGGTAGAGAGGCTGCTGTGTCTCTACAGCTATCAGAACAGCATACCATGCCTGTGTCCAGGTTTATAGCTACATCCGGCTCTGCAATAACATTTGACTTTTTAGAGGTGTGCAAAATTTGTGTGCAGTGTCCCCCAAGGCTCTTCTTGCTGTTTTAGCTCAGAGGATACAAAATCTGTTCCTCTCTACCTATTCCAAATTCACTCTCAACAGCACCAGTGCTGCTTTGTCCCTTTCCTCCTACCAAAGCATGATGGCTGTTGCCAGCCTTCCTCTGAACACTCACGCTCGCATACACACCAGAGCCCAAAGCTTCACCACAAACATTTCAATGCAGACACTGTTCTAGGGATATCCCATGGGGAATATATTTCTGTTGACCTTTAGCATATCTCACAAGCTTTCCTGGGTTTTGCAAAACTATGAAGGGAATGTGCTATGCACAGAGCAATTTGAAACAATACAGTTGTCTCCTTTTTAAAGACAGGAAGTACAAATGCAGTATTAACTGCCCTGCAATTGTCAGTGAAGGTAGGGATCGTGTAACGGCGTTAGCTGGAATTTAACCACAGTTAATGAAAACACTAGAAAAAATGCCATTAAATTTCCAGTGACACAAGTAAATAACGTTGGGGGTGTCAGACCAGCTGAAATGCAAATGCGTTGGAGCAGTCACTGCACAGATGCAGAGGGAAATAGGGAAGAGTTAACCAGGAGAGGGGAATGGGCACTTCTCTGCATGGGAGCGTGCTGCTGGGTGCAGTAGAGAAGAGTCACACAGGTGTTTGGCTCCCCGTTTGGATCACAGCTGGAACAAGCTCTAGTGAGAAAAAGTCCCTGGCCCGAGGGATATTTAGAAAAGCCAGGAGAAACACAGTTGCTGAGAAGGATTATCACCACTTTGCTTTTAGGTTGGGCCCATGGGACACAGGTTAAATAACTTGCCCAATGTGACAAATAAGCCTGGAGGAAAGCCCAGGAACCAAAATCCACAGCCTAGCTCAGTGCCATAGCTCTTCCCGTTCTGCTGCGTGCATGCTCTGCGCCTCTGCCAGGCCACGGTGCTCTGCCCTGGAAGGTCTGTGAGCACAGGTAGTTCTAACACTGGAGAGGGAGTGGGTAAAGGAGTGAACCACATTTGTTTATTTTATGTATTTAGCACTCATTTAACTCAGAAGTTACTCTTGAGATTAACAGTATCCAGTAAATGTGGATTGTTAAGGAAACGGGCAGTAAACTTAGTTGTAATGCTCAATACAAAAAGAGTGAGCAGCTTCCCCTTGGCATTGCAGTATATTGTGGTATGGCCACCTTCTACAGCCATCAACCAGATAAATTCCTCCGCTGTTTCTCTTTTCCTTGGGCCAGGCTTTTAGCTAGGGTAAGTTGGTGTAATGTACACAGGGCTGGGATGCTTCTTCTGAGCCACAGCTGGCAGGAAAACTGGAAAAGAGAAAGGGCTGCAGTTCCTATAGAGGAGGAACAGTTCAGCTGTATCTTTGGACACATAATTTATCAGAAACTCAGATCAGGTGTGTTGGTGCCTACATAAAAATCAGACCCAACTTTGCATCTCGGAAATAAATCCATAAATGTCTGTAATATTTAGTCTGCTAACCTGTCACGCGTTGGGGGGAGACAAGAAAGAAAATGAATATGCCTTGTAAGTATTCCTTTGCTTTTTTTCATTTTCTCTCTGAAATACAAAATCAATTAGGAAAACACAAGGCAAAGCCTTTGGGAAAAAAAATTAAACAATTTGTGTAATTTCTTCGGATGCTGGAAAGCCCTGGATGCCCAAAAGGTACTGTCTGTAGGAGGAGTCCAAGGTAGCGCATTTTATCAGCACATATTCTTCTGGATTTGAATTCATCACTTAACTCCCTGATATTCCCCTTCTGATATGTGATTTATGCCCTCGTACATGACGCAGAAATTTGGTAGAGTGCTTCTTTTCCTCCTGTGCAAGTTTTAGTCTCTTCTTTTATAAATATCATCTTCTGATTTATAAAAATCAGCTTTAAAATAGACTTTGGGCCCTGTTTTTAGGCATTTCAAGGTCAGATGTTTAATCCCCTTGGAAGCAGAGGGGATTACACATGAATGGAGACATCTGTTCATGTGTGAGCAGCCACACCTGGCGTCTTCAGGCTGCCTCATGCCCGGGTCTCCCTGGGGTTCTCAGATCATCTCCTCCATGGCCTCTCTCATGTTCCAGGCCTGATTTTTTTCTAATTTTTTTTTTTTAAAAAGGCATTCTCAGAGCATATCTGCCAGGTCAGGCCTCACACAGGAGACAGCTAGGACAAGGCTGGCTGTGTCTTCCCACTTAGCCCATTATATCGGTTAAAGCAGTGTACTGGGACACGTGAAGCCAAGGTATTCTGCCCTGTTTGAAGCATAGGTCATCATCCGGTTGGCGGTCTGCCCTAGACAAGGCTTCAGTGTGATTTTGAGGTGTGTTGCCCTGAACATTGCTGATCAGATCTCTTTTACTTTGAATGATTCACTGCATCGTGGGCTTGGTGCTGCCTTCCTCCTTCAAGTCCCAGCTGAGTCCCCCTGCATCACTGTGGTGAGGGATGCTGCTCGGGGCTTTCAACACCCAGCACCGATGGAGCTTAATCACGTATTTCCAGAAGTGCCACCTCCCCCCGTAGCCTCTGGCAGCCTGCCTGGCTTGGCTGTCTTCTGCAGATCTCACTTATAGGTACTTCAGTCTTGCTGCATGTTGTTGAGGAATACCTCACCTCTTAAGGTTTTGAGGATACCTGCCATGCAGTGGGGTGCCTTGGAATTAAGGAAATGCAGTACTGTAAGTGGCAACACTCAAAAGTCCCTGTGAGACCTGTCTCTGGTATTTTATTGCCTTTGAAAAATGTTCCCGTTGATAGGTACAGTATTAGTTCCTTCTTTTTCAGCGTCCCACTGGAAGTGACATCTTGTCTCCAAAGCCCCATACCGTACCTGACCGTCTGTCCAATCTGTAATGTGAGGAAACTCTGAATCAGCCTGCTCAAGTGGTGAGCTTACGCCCTGGAGTACGATGAACATGGAGCGCTGTTTGCTTGAATAGCTGCTAAAGTTATTAATAGTCTTAAAAAACATCCTGGAAATTCTTTTCGGTCCATTCTTAGTACTTGTTGACCTCAAACTGGCAACCGCATGAAAAAATGTTGGGAGGGGAAGCACGGATTAATACAAGAAAATAGAAACCACATGGTGGAGGGAGGGAAGATCAACAAGGCAGTATTACTGAAACAGAGGGCTCCTTTTCATTTCTCATCCCACCTCTTCTCCTCCTCAGCATTTTTGATCAGGGATTACTCTTTTCTAACTGTTATTCTTTCTTATTCCTGTAAAAGGGTGAGTCTGTTCTGTTGGCTTGTCTTTCTCCAAGCAACAACCCAGCAGAGATGGTATTTTTTACTGTAATTAATTATTGCCACTGTTAATTAGAAGGAAGGCCTGTCTGATCCTTTGTGCTGTTCTTAGATGTCTCATCCCCTCCATTTTGCCTAGGTTTCAGGGGGATTTGAGGGCATGTTGGTATCTTGAAGAACTGGGCCTGAACAGAGAGAGGCACATTGCATCTAATCCTGTCGAAAGACTTTGAAATGGTATTTTGCATTACGAAAGCTGCACATTTCTACTATAATTGAATAGTAATAATGATAGCTTAACTAATAAAGATGGGATTTCAAACACATTTTTCTTTCACAGCTCAGCCTATAATTCTTAAATGGCTCCCTGCCAAAGCTTTGAAAGCCAAAGATTATTATTTGTCAGCTATTAGAAATTGTGTGTTAAAAGTCTAGTCTCCTGTGTTTTGTGCTGTGTGTACTACAGAGCTAACAGGGATACAGAAATATTGCTACAGAAATATTACTTTGGAAGCTTTGCACATATTGTATAACTGCTGGGAATTTGTTGGCCCTGGCCATAAAGAGGCTGGAAATGGTTATTTCAGCATGCATTTAGAAGATGGTTTTCTGGCTGGGCAGTAAAGAGAGAGGTATAGCCCTTATATAGTGCAAGGATGGACAGTTCAGCTGCTACCACCACATTATATGACATTAAGGTATAGCTCATACTGGGAAATTATAAAACTCCCCCATCCCCTGTGCAATCCTCACTTCCTTTCAATACTACTGTCTCTTATTAGCAAATGGATCAAGCTAGTGTTAGTAATTTCCTCATGCTACTTTGTAGGTGCATCTTTAAACAAATGATGGAGCTCTGATACGGACCTCAGCTTCTCGCAACAGTTTCTTTGCTTGTTTTTAGATTTACAAGTCTGCTCATACATCAGGCTGGTAATGGCTGTTTTGATACTGCACTTTGTTCCTCACGTATTTCAATAATTAGACATTTGATAGCATTGCTTAATGGAAGTATGACTCTTATAGTCTGAGAAGCCTCTTTTATCCTGTGTTATCTTCATTTTACCCCTCCAGAGAAGCACAACAAACACACCCTGCCACCTTTTCCACCTTGTCTTTGGCGTTTGGTAGTAATGCATGTGTCACCTCTACGCCTGCTTTTGTTACACTCTGTAGCAGTATGCAGTCAGTGTACTTTCATACATTCGTGACTTACAGGGAAGCTTTATCATAATGATGTCACTTGTTTTGTCATGTGACCAAAAGAGGAACCTTCTGGGGTGTTAACTGATCGGTATTGGCAGACTGGTCTTTCTGGAAGAATATTGGTCTGAGTTCACTAACTTAAAAACAAGGCAATTAAATTGAACAGGTGATGGGAAAGGTACCCTTTCAGACTGGTTTCACGATTTTTTTCCACAATCCAACTTACTGTCTGCACTACCTCAAAAATGTGAAAATAAAACATCTTTTTATCTTCCGGTGACTTCACATTTTAACAGAAAGTACGGTCTTTATAAGGGGTTCTTGATCTTTTCCATGGTTTTCTAATAAATCAAACAGAAAAGAAAAAGGAATAAAATAAAGAATTTGGTTCAGACCTCAGGTGATCCCAAGAGCACAAAGTTTCAACCACGGGTTGAATATGAAGAAGATAGTGAGGTCTTGTTCATCTAGCTCCTTTCCCAGAATTCAGAGCAAAGGAATTTGTACCCCATTAGCTCTGTGGTCTATTTAGTACCCCAGCTGAAAACTGAACATAAGGGAAACAAAGAACCATCCAGCACTACAGAGATAGTTCAGGCATACCGAGTCAGCACTTGCTTCACTTCTGAACTGTGCATATTTCTGGAGGGAGCACAGGCAGCAAGGACATAGGATGTGAACCTAACCAAGGCAGAGGCAGAAGAACATACAGATCCTTTTCTGGGGATTGGCTTTATTTTCACAGAAACTCGCAATACTGGCTTTGATCACCTGAGCTTGCACTAGCAACTCCAGCCAGATGATTAGAGGATGCATTTTCCTCTTTTTTCCAACTTTGCTGGATAAACCAAACAGCTCTACTCAGGATCAATTTTCTTTGCTACAGAGAATTATTTGCTGTTTTCTGCTGGCTGTTCAGTGCCACCAACATTGTTGAACTTTTGCCAACATTGCAGGCAGAGGTTTTAAGAAATCACCCCAAAAGTTGTCATCAGAGAAAAGTGGAGATGGAACGGGATGTCTGAGTTTATGTGGGCTTTGCATTGCTGTAGTTGGTCTGATTTCATTTGGTCTGATCTTCCCCTGAATGATGGTGACAGATGCTGCATTTGGGATCACCAGGCACTTTAATGCAAAAACAGTTGAAGGCAGTGGGTCTCCAACCCTTAGCTATGGTTTACTTTGGATCTAGACACTCCTTCTATTTCTGAGAAGATACTGGCTTACAATGTTGAGGTTAATTTTTTTCCTTAGAAAAATAAAAAACATTTGGCAATGGCTTGTGATCCTTATGGGTTTCCTCTAGGTTAGGCTCTCCACTGAAGAAAAATAAATGAGTACAGTTCTATGCAGCAGAAGTTTTACAAGCACATAAATTGTCTAGGCATAGCTGTGAGATGGTCTGGATTGCCTGGTTAGGAATTTCAAAACTGATGTTCACAGAGGTCATGGATCTGTTGGCTAATTGACAACTAGATGTCTTAGTGCCATAACTAGCCTGGAAAAAAAATGCTGAAGAGAGATATGTTAAAGGGCCTATCCACTTAAATTTCTAAGTCGTAAAAAGTTGGAAGGATACATTAGATCCCATCAATTTAATGAAATATTTACAAAACTTCCTAATGTCTAAAAAATTATCCGTTGCTTCATTTATTTAGACCGCATGCTTCTACTTCTACAACTAAACTTCTAAACTGTTACCCTTATTCCATTACTCTTCTTGCTACACATGTAAAACTTTCATGTAGCTGGCAACTCTTTTTTATTGAATCTTGGCTCTTGAGAGACAGATCTGGAACATGTTTGCGACAGGGAAATCCAGCAGGGAGAAATTTGCTGGCTTCACTGGAGCAACAGAGATCAGAAACTTCTTCAAGGAGACCCTTTTGCATGTAAATACAGTTTGAACAAAGCCACATATGGGTAAATGAGTAGAGAAAGGGTTGTCCTAGCAGTGACGCACATTTCACCTTCTAGGACTTTTGGAAACAGAAAATACGTTAAACAAATGGACCCCCTTCAATCGGCTTTCATTACAAAAGCGAGTCACTTATATATTTTAAGTAAGGGTGAAGACCGAGATCCAACAGGACTCCTAAGGATGGCACTGATCACAGGTGTGACTGGTACCACTGGATTTGAGGGTTTTATTTCACATCTTTAAGCCTGCCATTCTTCGGGCAAGGAGATTCTATCTAGAGCAGGAGTTCTGTACAAGGCAGGTGTGTGAAATTTGGCTCTGTGTTGTTTTATGTTCTGCACAGGCGACCAGTATGCACTCTTCCAGCTACACATCTTTAGAAAATGTTTTAATTAATTGCATTGATCACAAGAGACAGTGTGGGGCAGCGTGTGTGGATTTTGTTATCTATAATGTTCTGCTAACTCATGACGAAGTTAGAAGAATCAAGGGTTTTTTTGAAGTCTGCTCTGAAAACTCAGCCTCTGGTTTTGCTTTTTTTCTCCTTTTCTCACTTATTCCTACCAATGAGGGGTTTGGAGGCCTAATTATGCTCACATGTACATCCCTGTGACTGTATTGCCATTGAGGACACTGAAACTTAAGTGAGACAGGCTGTTGAATCAGGGAGTTCTCTAAAAGTACGTACCCATCTGAGCAATGCGAGGGGTGTCTAAAGCTAGCACAAATATTTGAGACATCAGACCCAATTCTATCGTGATAGCAATCTGTCAGATGACCTTGACCTTCAGGTGGAGGCCTGATTTGGCTGTGTGGCTCTTTGTGGCCTTGTATGAAGCCTGGAGTGCCAAAAATCGTTGGCAGGTTTATGGCTGTAAGTTATATTTGAAATTACATTTTCTTGCTTCTTTTGCTAATTTCAAATATTCTTCAAATGCACAGTTTAAACTGCTGGTTTCTGTGAACCCAGCTTGTTTTGATTGAAGTGGATTAGGAGCCCTTGCACTGGTAACACCGAAGGAACGGCAACCTTGAGCAGAGGGCAGCAGTGACCATATGGACCAGGCTGGGAAAGGCAATCTCTTCCACCGGCACAGCTGGACCTGGGAAAGGACATCTGTCCAGTAACCGAACTAGCACTTCTGCTGCACACTAACGAGCTAATTAGGGTGCTGTCATTAAAGACCTCTTAATCCGAGAGGGGAGCCAGCTTGTTTGTGAACAGATGAGGTCAGTGTGACTTTGACCTGAAGTGTCTCACTGTTCACCGTGTGGTGTACCAAGACCTGCAGGTCGTGTCCAGGGTACACTGAAATCCCCCGTAGCTGCTTTTACTCTGCCTCAATTACTCTGATTGCATATTTGCAGAGCATTTAAGGCTGGTTTCATGCAATGACTGCTCACAGTTTATGCATAATACTAACTCACTTTTTTTCTTCTGGAATTTTTTAATTGTGCAATCAAAATACTCTTCTCCCTATAAAATCCATATGAAGGCTTGTGGGGAGAATTGGTATTCACTCTGCAAATGCTGGTGTTCAATTTAAACAGGTGTCAGGCAAACTCATCTAAAGAAATTATAAAGCTTAATGGTGTCTTCACTCATCATTTGTCGTTTATGTCATACCATACTATGAAAAGGCATTGCTGACTCCTAACTGTCCTCAGGAACATTCTCCATTTGAAATTGCTTCAGAGATGACTGCATATTTTTAACCAGAAGTTTAAGAGCAATAAATAGGGCATTTTAGAGACTGCTGGGAAGATTGATGGGAAAGGATCTTGTTCTCATTCAGACTGTAAACAAGAAGCAATAAATTAGCTGGTCTGACCTCAGCAATAGGAGATAGATTACACTCTATCAATCATCAGAATAAGTCTTGCTCTTATATGTAACTAGTCTTTGAAAAAATAGACAAGTTAAAAAAAAAAAAGGGCCTGATGCGTGTGGAAGAGGCTATGTCCTTCCACTTAAAATATGCATGGAAAATTGGTAAAGGCAGGAAATATGCAAGGCAAAAGATCTGATGTGAAGTAAACGGTGACAGAGAGGCACTTAGATTAATTAACACCTTTAAAACCTACTTATTTCAGACCACACCAATAATGATATACCAAATAAAAAGCTTGAATTAAAAAATATACAAAGCCAGAGAAGTTGTTACCAGTAAAAGTAATGGCCCAAAGAAATGAGTTAAACCAGCCTAGCCAAACAGGCAGCATAATGGACCTTTATTATCGCTCATGAAGAATGCAGAAGAAATGACCAAGTAATTGGTAGATAGTAAACAAAGTTCTCTAAACAGAGAACTGCCAGTAAAATAACACACTTCTATTTTTGCTCATCTGAAGTATTGAAAAATGATGAATTGGGTGATTCAAACCCATGAGATCTTAGGAAGATAATAAGTTTAATTGCTTTCTGGTATCTGAGGTCTTTTGTATAGTCCATACTTTTGTAGCCAAAAGGCTTGAAGCTTACTTTAGAATAAAAGAAAGAAGGAAAGGGAAAAAAAAAGGAGAAAGCAAAGTTTCTCCTGTAATCCCTGGTCTCTGGAGCTGAGGCTTCAGGAAAGTCATCAAAAAATGTGAGGCTTCTGAATAAAAACTACAAGCACTAGCAACAGGTCTGGTGCTTGAGCCAGCTGAAGGGAGCAGTTATGATAGCAAGCCAACTTACGTCAAGGACGTATAAGATGTCCAAACAGATATGCAGCACAGGAATCACCATAAACATTGCCAGCTCTGTAGAAGGCAAAAGTCTGTGTCCTTGCCTCCTTTGTCTATAGATATGCACGCATATAGCTGTATGCTATATATAGATGTATAAATAACATATATAGATGTGCACACAAATAGCTGTGCATGCATGGGATAAAATAGCCTGAAGAACAGCATAGTCACAGTCGTAGGCAGCGAGGGCAAGAGCTTAAACAGAAGGGGAAGAAGCAACTGAGAAGACAGCTCACAGGAGAGAAAGGGAACTGCCATTTTTTTGAAGCACGGAGCTGAAAGATCTATTTTACGTTTGCAGTGACAACTATGTTAACAACCCCAACCTTCACAAGTTTTGAATGTTCTCTAATGCTTTGAGTGAAATTTTTGCTGGCTGTAAAATTATGGCTAAAAAGAAAACCAGTTTAAGTGAAATCCACTGGCTCACTTGTATGTTAAGCACAGTTGTGTGTCTGCTTGTTTGGCTGCCCTCTGGAACAGCCCAGGTCTTCCCCACGTTAACTATATCACCATCAGGTACCACATTTGCCCCCACGGCCTGGCAGCACCCCTGGAGAAGCCCACCTCCCTAGACATCCATCTGACGCAGCCTACTCCTGTACGTGAAGCCATCTAGAGCGACCTCCGGCACTTTGGCACTTCTCAGGTTGGAGGAGAGCAGAAGAGAGACTTGGGGAAATCTCTTTTGTCCTGTGGGACACACAGCCTCTTCCAGTCTCCTCTTTTTTCTTCCAGGAAGAGCCAGTTCTTATGTTAGTCACAGCAGGTATGTCACCGGACCCTTGGAGGACAGCCATTCCTGAGCCGTGACCGCTGTGTCCCATCTCTGTTAAATGCTGTAAACATGAAACGCAAGTCTTTGATTGTGCAAAGCGGCAGTGCAGGTCTGTGAGTCACCACGGTCATGAAAACGTGGCACCACGGCTCCCTGTGGCAGCAGCACGTGGCTTCCTGCACCCCGAAGGCAGCGCTGAGTGACGGGGGAAAGAGGCAAAGGTGCAATCAGGCTGTTGACTTACATGGGAGGTGACACCTGCACGGAGCAGGAGGTGACACCAGCTGTCCATAAGGCTCCCAGCACCCTCCCCCCTGCCAGGGAATGGGCACGGGGGAGGTTGTATTTGACTCTTCTTGCATGACTCAACTTGCCCCACCTTCGCAGGAGCTCTGGAGCAGGTTTCCATGGCCGGATGCACCTCCTTGGCTGGCTGCGTATCTTCACGGGACACATATTGTTTCATTGTGCTGCCAGTCATGGCAGGTAACTGTGGATGTTTTACTGCTGCCAACACTGGGTCACCTGGCAAGGTGCCTCCTTCCCCTGCCTTTCTTCTCTCTGGCCAAGCAGATGCAAGCCAATAGGCAGAATATTTCTTTCTTTCTTTCTTCCTTTCTTTCTTCCTTTCTTCCTTTCTTTCTTTCTTTCTTCCTCCAGATGCTTTGCACTCAGATGGCTGTTTCCCTCAGCAGCCCCTCCTCTCCCGAATCTGAGTGCATGCCTACATGCAGCTATTCTAGCCTGGCTGCAGCAAGGTCAGCAATGGCCCATAGATGTAATATAGGCAATCGCCCCATTTAGTTCAGAGTGGGTGGAGGGGGGATTGGGTGACTGAGCTGGCACGGGTGTAATGGTGCTGAACATCAGCATAGCATATTTTTCCTATTCCCCCACTCACACACACTGAAGTCACCTGCAAGGTTCATAATGTGGCCAAACTTGAATGCGTTTTCAGAGCTTTAGCCCCGAAAAACCAAGGCTATCACCTCCCCCCTCTATCACCAGTCGCATTTCAAGTCCCTGCGGCACAGCAGGGAGATGCTGCAGCTGTTCAAACAAACCATTTCTGGAAACGCTAACACAAGCAGGCAAGAGGAGAGTGTGCCGATCCTAATGCTGCTCTTTGGAAATGGCCGAACCATTTGGCTGCAATTTTCCACTGAATTCCAGCTGGAGGTAGTACCACCCACTTCTCTTCCAGAATAAAAGATTTCTACTCTTACTGTTACAGACTGGTAAGGATTTGGAGTTTTTTATTTTAACTCTGTATAAGAGGATACAGAAGCCTGCCATCAGCCCTACCTAAAGTGATGAATTACAAGATCCTGCCTAAACCCATTTACTTATCATACAGCACACAAAATTCCTGCCCTGCAGAGTTTACAGTCTTAGCTGCGTTTTGTCCTTGTCACAGTGAGGTTCTTGGGATTTCTTAGCATGTAAGTGATGTCCAAAAATGGAGTTCATCAGCAATCCCAAAATGTAAGAAATAATAATTGATTCAGGAATGCCAGTATAAAAAAATCTCTGTAATAAACCCTTGTAACTTTTAAGACTGGACCCTGAAAATCCTAAGTTATGTCAACTGCAACAATTTTTAAGAGTTCGTTGTAACCAAAACTGCAGGCTTATGTTATGTAAATTTTACAGTGTTGATGATGCTGGGTTGCCATGTGTTTGTTGTGCTTGTGCCACTTACACAAAGTGGCTGTAAAATGTTATTTTCCCAACATGATAAAAATTAGCACCCTCTTAAGCCAAGGTGAAACGTTCAGCTTGAGACACATTGCTAGAAAGTTTGGCCTGTAATTTATGTGGCCAGTTCAGACAGTATTAAGAGATATCAATAGCTCTGTATTGCTCCGGGTTTGTTCAGAGACTTTGGGAAGTGAATTTAAAATTATTTCTCCCTCACTTGCAAAGTCGTTTTGGACCTTTGTCTGAAAAATACCTGGATCCACAGCTCATTGGTTCAGGGACAAGACTCATATCTCCTTAGAAGGTTTTGAATCATCCAATAAGTTTTAAATGCTGTACAGGGAAGGAAATAGGCAGGCTTTATATTGTTAACAGGCTGCTTCCCATTTCTTAGGTTATTTGTTGCTTCTGAATCCAGTTTTCCCCTGCCAGATGAGAGCGACTGTGACTCTGATGACAGGTTGTGACATGCAGGAAGATCAGCAGAGCCCTCAGGGTCAGCAGGCAAGTTTAATCACTAAAGCAGATGAAAATCAGAATGAAAACGTGTCGCTGGGAGTAAAAAAAGATTTGGTTTACAAAGAATACTAGAGAGGAAGGAAAGGATGTCTTAATATTTGTGGCTGTGTCGGTTCAGTGTTCAATAGCTCGCTCTCTTTTTCCAGATGGGTTGAGCTACGAAGGTCAGCTTTCTGTGTTGTCTGCGTAGAAGAGGTACTTACGGCAAGGCAATTCTAAGTTTTCTAAGTCGTTCAATATCTCTTGACACTTTACTTAATAATTGCTTCAGATGACCCAAGGGTGAAGTCACTACCAGCATTGCTACAACAGCTATAATGGCACACTACTGTCACCTTAATGACTTTATGTACTGCTAAGTTTAATGAAAAATGTGCCACTTCAGTGAGGCCAAAGATACCAGAAAATAGGGTTTGGGAAATAACAGTATTACTGCGGAAATGTCATCTCCTCGGTGGTTGAAGAAATTCATTTAATAAAGTTATAAAAATCCTCATAAATGTTCGACAGCTTTATGTAAATGCAATAAAGCAAAGGCGTAGGGAGAGGAAGTGAATCTCATTTTGCATTTATGATGCACAACAAAATTATAATGCAGATGAGGACAAAATTACCTATAAATGTTAAACACATGGTTTAGTATATAATATGGCAGCAGTAGCTCTACAGGGTAGGCATGCACGGTACTGTGACATTATGGGCAGCGTGGTGTGGTCAGTGCTGGGGTGGGCAGTGAAAGAGCAATGCACAGCTCTCCTTCCTCCAAAGTAAGTGTTGGACTTTGTGGGCTGAGTCAGAAAAAAAAGAGAAAATGAGGCATATTTGTGAGTCTAACTCTAGGAAGCTCAAGGCCAGTAAGAGAGTATTTACCTCTATTGAAAGTTTTTCAATAAAGGGTTGAAGTTCGCCATGTGCTGAAAGACAGCACAAGGGCTTTTTGGACCACAGATGCCTTCAGGGTGAAAGATGAAGACTCCTTGTCTTTGGTCTAACTTGAGTTCAGATTGCTGTGCAGCTGAAATCTCACCTTTGGGGCTCTTCTCATCCCGTTAAGAGCAGAAGGACAGAAAGCTGCGAGGTGTCCCACTGAGGACCCCTCAGCGCAGCTGGACAGATGGATGGGTGCTGCCCCTCCTCGTTGGCTGGCTGTCCCTCCCTGTCCCCTCAACCCCTTTGCCCGTGGATCTGGGCGCAAGCAGGACCTGCCACGTCCAGACCACATTCAGTTAAATCTGCAGATTGCTGCAAGCTCCAATAGGCTTGTACATTGCACAAGCACACTGGGGGGAAAAAAAGTCTTCTCTTTAAAATATGATGATGGTAAAGCAGATCACTGATGCTATTCTTGGACATATGTTAATGTAAGCCATATAGCAAATAATGTTACAAAAGCCAGCATCTTCTCTCTTGATAATGAGTTTCCTCATCCCGTTGACCCTTGAGCACAGGTTTATTTTGACGTATACATGACATATGTGTCTGGGTCTCCTCCTTCAGTACAGGGCGTGGCCAGTGTGCTCAAGACTATGTTGCTGGAGGTCAACTTACAGCAGGTTTTACTTCTGCCTGTAGTAGACACTTATGTGCAGAGAAGCTTCTGGTGATGACCCTGCCCTCCCTCTACTACTGATTTCCATGGCAAACTGGGACCTTTGGCTGGCTACCCTGCCCTGCTGGCAGGAGGAGCCGAGCCACAGGCTGCGCTGGGTAACCCACCATGGGAGTATGGGCCACGATGCAGGAGCTCGGGAGGCTGACAGCGCTGCCGCCCCAGCTGTCTGCCCTGCTCCTGGCATACAGACAGCTGGACGTGAGCTGCCCGCAAGCTGCTGAGGTATTACTGACTGCAAAGTGCCACTCTCTAAGCCATGGCAGTTGGGCAGCTGCCGGGCGAGCAGCTCGGGTGGCCATGCCGGGGCTGGCACAGACAGCCAGCAACGGCAGCCCAGCAGCTGTAGCTGCCCATGTCACAGCCCTTGCAAACCTCCTCCGTGTATTAAAGCTGACCAGTCAGCACAGGGTGGGTTTCATCTTTTCCCTTTGTTTTGCTTCCTTGCCCTCCTGCTATAATCCTTTTCTGTCATTTCCACTATTGCAAATCATTTATGAGCAATAATTTCTGAGTGTAAATCAGAGCAAAATCAGGCCCTGGCAACATGGGCGAAAGGAAGCCAAAGAAAGACAGCAGAAAATGATTTGATGCTGTAACATCAGCAAGCCTGCCAGATTTCCAGGCAAAGAGCTGGAGACTGAGTTAGACTGACTCATCACTATGTTTGCTACTCTGGGGAGGTTTGCAGCTGGTTGGGTAAGTAGCTGAGCAGAGAAAAAAATGTTGAGCAAAGAAGAAAAGAAATCCATGCCAAAGGCATACTGGCTTTGATACCTCATTCCCATGCTGAAATTTAGACAAAGGGCTGTTATGGAGTTGTGTTTTCTTAATGTCTAGAGCCTGTTTCAGACCATGTTCAATTAGATCTGCAGATTGCTGCAAGCTCCAATATGCTTGATAATGAGTTTCCTCATCCTGTTGACCCCTGAGCACAGGTTTATTTTGACATATGTGTGAGATTTCTCCAAAATCCACCCATGGCCTGATGACTAGGGTACCCTTTTGGGAAGGAAGAGGTGTGAGACCGCATACCCATCAGCTAGGGTGACCCTAGCTCCCAAGCCTCTCTGACTGTGACATTGCTGCAAACACAGCTATCATCCCATTTGGAACCCATTTGGAAACACATGTCCCATCAGGAGGCTGAGCCACGTGTTGGACCTCAGGTGCCTTGCGGTGTTCAGACAGCACTGGGCATTCAGGCAGAGCACCATCTTCACTTACCCTGGCCTCAGGGAGATCTTTGCAGGAGACTTTTTAGGCACGGAAGCATCCATGCAGTGAGTGGGGAGCCCAGGGCTGGGTCAGGGTGGCATTCCAGCAAACTTTAGTTTTCTACTATTTAATGTTCTTTTTACTTTAGTGTTGTACTATTTAAGTGGGGCAAACAACTTCCTCTGTACTGCATACGTGATAGGGTTACGGATTTGGGCATGCGTCTGGTCTAAGTCCTCTGCCATCAGTCTCATAAAGCCCTATACACCGGTCTAAGGCCACATGGCCCAGATCAGGGACACCGGCTGCAGCTCATGTAGAGGAGCAGCTTTGTGTAGTGTTCAGCAAGAGGTTGAAATAGATAGGATGGCTCACATTGGTGTGGGTGTGCACAACTCAATACACATGTCCCTAACCCAGCCTGTTAGGTGGGTGCTTGGAGCTCTGGTCACAGACTCCAGTCTCACCTACCACGTAGACATACCCACCTCCATCTCCTTGGATCACTCTCCTCTGACTAGACACTCAATCTTTCGTGTTGCAAAGCTGCTGCTGGAGGATGCCGCATGTGTTCTTGGCATCTCACCTCTTCTTTTTTGTACATATCTTATTTAAACCTGAAAATATGAAATAAGCTGCAGCTAGTAGTTTTCTCAGTCTGTGGAAGACTATGTTACAAGGAAGCAGTGATATATGAATTGCTTTCCTTTCAGGGAGCTCTACTGGTAGAGATTTTTTTCTTCAATTTGTCTTCATTTTTTTTCTTCAATTTTTTTGTTCAATTCTTGAATTTTATCCAGCAGTCAATTGACCAGGAAACTGAATGTAGACGTACCAGACTTTCAGAACATGAAATGATCGTGTTTGTATATTGCATTTCCTTACAGTTTGATTCAGCTTCGTCTCTGACCTAGAGCAGAAAACACAAGAGGAATCGCTTGAAGTGAATATGGGTTTCTAGGTCAAACAGACCTTAGGGGCTGAAATTACATGTATGTATCTTATTTGTCCCAGCTGTTGAGGTCTATGTTTGTTTTGTAATGACTATTTGTGTTCTGGTAGTTCCCATTAGGCAAGAAGATACTGAAGCATAAGAGGTCCTGAAGAATTTATAGTCTACTTGTGGCTGAGGTGCAATAAGCTAATGACACAAGCAATAGGAAGGAAGGTGGGAGGAACGGCAGGGATAACAAAAACAGGATTGCGTGGTTATATAGATGATGTATGTGGGTAGACTGTGGTTCTGAATCACATGCAGAACGGACACTGCTGAAATCCAAAAAGCTGACACAGCGTTGCTTGCCCTTGTACACCAAGTCTCTCGTGGGCAGCAGGGTCAGACACTGAGGGCATGGCCCTGGTAACACAGCTCAGGAGAGCTGCAGGAGGCTGGCAATGGTTCCCTTGCTTATGACAATGCTCTGAGGTAGACCTGGGAAGAAGGCAACACTTCCAAATCAAATGGTAGCTTTCCATGAAGTCTTTTGGGGGGCCACTGTTGACATGAGAGGGAAAGGAGGCAGGCTACCAAATGACCTTTAGTTTTTGACTTATGAGAGTTTTTTTCCTGTTGCTGTGTTTACCAGCTAATGGTATAAAGTCAATGTTGCCTTTGATGTGTGCCAAGACATTATCAATGGTGTACATAGTAATTCATTCAGGTGGGAGTAGGTGATAGTCTAGGAACAATTTTACCTATCCATGCTATAACCTATAAAATGGCTGCTGCTGATTCATACTGCTGTTGTTTGCCTCATAGTGTTTTGCCAACATTTGCCTATATAGCACTTGCCTAAAGGTGGACTCATCTTGATGTGTGAAACCATATGAAACCCTAATAAGGAAGTTTTATATCCTTACATAATCTCTGATGTCCATGGCAATCTTTGTTATTGAAACTCTTGCATGTAAGAGTCATAGCTAGTCCATTAGGAGGGGCATAAAGGCACAGCATCAGTCCAGAAGAGTTTTGTCATATTAGATTTGACATGAAATGATGCACAGAGATGTGCTGTCAAACAAGGAAGAAGCAAAGGTAGGTCTTTATACTAACCAGTAAGTTTTTGGCTTGCTTGTTTTTGGAAAGTGCACATCACATTTGCTTGTGAAGTCCCTGAAGCAACTTTTGCAAGTTTTGGCAGAACTGCTCTAGCTGGAGACCCAGTGGGAAGGGGCTGGTACTGGTGGTCCTGAGTTTCTCTCTCCTTGGCAATGTACCCTTTTGTTTCTTTCTCTTTATTTATCTGTCTGGGGGAGACAGTGTTTGTGTAATAGCAACTTCTTCTTGCTAAATTCTAAAGCCCACGTATTGCCTTTTCCTCTCTCTGGGCAGAGAGAGAATCATAGAATCATAGAACCATTAAGGTTGGAAAAGACCTCTAAGATCATCAAGTCCAACCATCAACTACCACCACCATGACTCCTAAACTAGGCCCTGGAGTGCCACGTCTACACCTTTTTTGAACGCCTCCAGGGTTGACGACTCCACCACCTCTCTGGGCAGCCTGTTCCAATGCCTAACCACTCTTTCGGTAAAGAAATTCTTCCTGATGTCCAGTCTAAACCTCCCCTGACGCAACTTGAGGCCATTTCCTCTCGTCCTATCGCTAGTTTCTTGGGAGAAGAGTCCAACACCCGCTTCATTACAACCTCCTTTCAGGTAGTTGTAGAGAGCCATAAGGTCTCCCCTCAGCCTCCTCTTCTCCAAACTAAACAGCCCCAGTTCCCTCAGCCGCCCCTCATAAGACTTGTTC